>CM042838.1:33851485-34028985 GCA_023653725.1 Bungarus multicinctus | reverse complement strand
AACAAGCTTCAGTTTAGAATATGGATTGCTTTGTATTCATGGAGCATGAAGCAGTTAGCTAATGTGTAGATCAGTTGTAATTGTAGCCGAAGGAAGCAGGTCCATTGCAAGGAAGTCTTGTCAGCATTCATTAGGTTAGCCAGGTAAGCAAACAAATCCCTCTCCTGCCGCCACTAGTTCACAGAGCCAGAAAGTTTGGGGTCCGCTGGTGCAGATGACTGTCTAGAAATTCAAGCAGGTTTGTAGAGCTGTAGACAGCTCTAATCCCAAACATTTAGGGAATGTTTCTAATCAATACTTCACAATTAACACATTAGCATTAGAACAGATACCATCCAGTGTAAATAGGTAGACTTAGTGTTATATATTCAACCAGCTAAATTCTCCTGGCTTTCAGTCTGCCCCAATATGCATCCTCAGCAGGTCACAGGACCCCCCCAAATACACACAGCATTGTAATACAACACATCATCACACATACAATATATACAATATCATATACATCTTTACATACTTGTGTCCTGAGATCTGATGCAGGTACATAAATCACAGTATTTACATCAGGATGCATGTATTATCACTTTGCCCATTGCATCCCATCCCCAGATGTTCATGGCTGCTGCAATTTCGCCACTAGTTAAAATTCTCAGGCTACCTTTTAAAGGCAATCCAACTGAGAGCTTGTGCAACGCTGAAGAACTTAGATCTTTAACATCTTGGAGGCATCTACTTTGTTTAAAGCACGCTTGAATCCTGAAATGTGATCTAAGCTGAACTGCCTTTGAAAATAGTTCAGAAATAACGACACAACCAAGTTTGTCTTATCAAGGTGAGGCCACAACTGAGAAACGTCATATTTAGAAATCTGGAAAATCAAAACAATATAAGAAGCCGTTAAAGCAAAGTGGAGTAATTCTTAGAAATCCACGTTTCATTCTGTAAACACAGGTTTGTTCTTTGATGCCATGAGAAATGCCTCCCTAAACATTTAAGGATTCTTAAAAAGGAGGAGTTGTTAAAATGCAAAAGCCAATCTGGGTCAGTCACCATGACCAGAGTTTTAGCCTTCTGAACTTTCGGACTCGAGCCCATCTTCAGGGAACTTCTCTAATTTCTTTAACTTCTAGAGAGAACTTCCCTGAAGATGGACACCAGCATGAGTCCAAAAGCTCAGAAGACAAAACCTCTGGTCCCAGTGACTGACTCAGATTGGATTCCTGCAATGTTATCCTGGGACAAGTATATTCACCTTCGTTCGTGTGCTGTTAAAATGTGTAATGAAAAAAAAAATGCTTTTGGCAGTTGAACTTTCCTCAAAAGGTATTTTCCTAAATAAAGTAACCCAAATTTGGTTCCATTGCTTTTCTTTACAAGAGAGCATTATGAGAGAGACATTTAATTTATTTAATTTATTTAATTTTTTATTTAATTTGATTTGTCAATCGCTTACAAGATAATAGGTATAAGTATAAACATAGTTTTGACTACATGAAATGGATACATATAGGAAAAATAAAAGAAACAATAGGACAGGGACGGTAGGCATGTTGGTGTGCTTATGCACGCCCATTTTTTAAGGAAAGAAGATTACCTTTCCATTGATGGGGGAAAAAAATAACCATTATAATCCAATTAATGAAGTAAAATGCACCCCAAGAAAGCCATACATATAAATTGCTTCATGGATGTTATTAAAATGACAAGACATTACTCTTCCGCAGGAAATCTACTGTGACATTCTAGTTAATATGTCTTGTCTTGTATATTGATTTTAAAACAACTCAGTTGTTTTAGTAATGGCTCATACTTACCTTAATTTTCTAAACGGCTTGGAGAGTTTTAAACTATTGCGACAATGAAAGATGAAGTAGGTACAAGCTCTCACAATACTAATTAAAAAGGAGGTTAAGTAAAAGGAGGATAATCCAAAATTAACAAATTAGTTTGGTCAGTGAGCTCTTTTATCTCACAGCTAAAAAAATGCTATGTAGGTCAAAAGGGAGAAATTATCTTTATTGTAAATTGGGCGTTGCTCAGTGATAAATTTACCTGCAGTGGTATCATCTCCACAGCCAATATCTCTACTTTACACATACTTGAATATAGCAAAAATCAAGGCAAACTTAAGGACTGAAATCTTAACAGGAAGATAGTGTATACCACACTGTGTCAGTTAAGGGACCAAGATGTTTAAAAACCTTTGGTGTGACTTTTTAATGGCCTTCACTAGTACATTGGTCAGTCCTTGGGATGGCATGATTCTAGGATTTTAATAGGCTATGCTTCTTCCAATATTGATAAGGAAAAAGATGAAAATGTCAAGTTCAAATGATTTTCTCTTGACTGAAAATACTAATAGGCCTATTAGCCAAGCAAGGAAGAAACAGGAACCAAACAGGACTCAAATGTTTATGCAATCTTAGCCGTAAAAGGAAGGCCACCAATCAATGCCTATTGTTTCTTAGCTAGATATATCTGAGAGTAAAAGCATAATCTCACAAATTCAGTTTTCTTTTCTGTTCCTAGTTTCCCTGATTGTTCTCATCTGTAAGTGAGCATAAATACCAGATTGGCCTCATAGATTTTCGTTGACCTTGGACATTGAAGTATGCATATTGAAATGATTTAACTCACCATTTTCCTTAACTTTAATTAAAAGGATTTTGTAGCAAAAATGTTGCCTTTAACAGTCTTACTAGTCCTAGCTTATCTACATAGGCACTTTTTTTTTTTTTGGGGGGGGGGGGGGGAACCCTCTCGCTAATCCTATTAGTAATAGAGGCAGATTTCATTTAACAGGTAGGTATCTCCAGATGTGCTATCCATCTCCTCAGCAACTTGTAATGGAGTTTATTTTACATTGTTCCTGATCTGCCTTAGAGATTAAGGCAGGGCAGGGAGTGGAGAGGGAATATTAAGATGTGGCAGACAACTGCATATTTACTACAATGCTTAAATTGGTTTTTTTCCTCATTCCAAATATTATCAGTAAGAACTTAGAATAACTTCATTGTCACTTTGAACACATTCTAATTGGCATACATTAAAGTGAAATTTCATTTCATACAGTGCTCAAAGGGTCACCCCCTCCAATATACTACATAAACATGACAAGATAAATAAATATAAAATTATGCATATACTCACATATATTATATGATACAGAGAAACAACATGGTCTTATTCAGATGTATACATGTACATGGCGACAGAAACGAATCTTGCAAATTTACCAGGTGGATGGCATAGGGAACAAAGCTGTTATAGAATTTACAGTAGTATTCCTGCTAGAAATACTTTGAAACCTTCTCCCAGAGGGGAGCAACAGAAATAGACCATAAAGTGGGTGTGTGGGATCTCTAACAATGCTTTGAGCTCTAAGCACATAGCACTTATAAGCAGTATCCTCAACATCTGGAACAGCTTCCTGTAATCTCCTTGGCTATCCTTACTACTCTCTGTATGGACTTTCTATCTGAGACACTGCTGCCACCAAACCAAGATTTTCCATGGTATCCTGCTTTGAATACCACATTAGATTGGAGAAGACAGGATTTTTTTCCTTGAGTTTCCAAATTTTGCTGCCCCAAATTGGACACTAATCTTGTTAGTATGAAATTGTAGAAGATACTAGTCTGTAGACAATGATGACTACCAGTAGTCCTCCACCTGTAAAACCATTTGTTTAGGGACTGTTTGCATCGAAAAAAGTAACTTATGATCGTTTTTCACACTTACAACCATTGCAACATCCCCACGGTCATGTGATCAAAATTTAGACACTTGGCAAGTGGCATGTATTTAAGAGAGTTGTAGGATCCCGGGGTCATGTGATCACCAAACAAAGTCAACAGAGAAGCCAGATTTACTTAACAACTGTATTACTAACTTAACAACTGCAGTTATTCACTTAACAACTGTGGCAAGAAAGGTCATAAAAAGGAACAAAACTCACATAACAACTCTGGTGCTTAGCAACAGAAATATTGGGCTCAATTGTGATCATAAGTTGAGGAATATCTGTAACTTTTTACTAAAAAGACACAGGACTGCAATTGACATCTGTTTCACTATGTTTCCTTCAAACGGAAGCTATGTGAAAACCAGAGGTGGTATTCAGCAGGTTCTGACCAGTTCTGGAGAACCTGTAGAGGAAATTTTGAATAGTTCAGAGAACCAGCAAATACCACCTCTGACTGGCCCTGCCCCCATCTATTCTCTGCCTCCCGAGTCCCAGCTGATTGGCTGGGACTTCTTTTGTTGCCCTGCACAGGAGAACGGAGCTAGAAAGCAGGTTAGTGGGATGGGGAGGGAATGCGATTTTGCAGTAACTTTCCCCCAGGAGAGGGGAGGAAATGGGGATTTTGCAGTATCCTTCCCCTGCCATGCCCCCCCAAGCCATGCCCACAAAGCCATACAATGCCCACCAAGCCACGCCCAGAGAACCAATAGTAAAAAAATGTGAATCCCACCACTGGTGAAAACCAACCACTGGGAGAAGACTTGTCTATTCCTGGCAAAACAATGTACTGTATATTCAAACCAAACTTTCCCAAGGGAAGTTCTCTCTTTGTTAGGAGCCCTACATCTTTCCATTCTATTCTATTTGTGAAAACTTTCCCCGGTCAATTTGCAGATTTGAAGAAGATTACTGACCAACGTTCTAGGTTCTTGGCCCTCTGTTATGATCATAGTGTTGTGTGGCTGTTTTTGGTTTAATGTGATGCACACACCTAACTAGGATGACCATGGACATCCACAAAGTGGGGCAAGGGAGGAAATGCAGTCATGTAGTTAATGATGTCTTCATGCAAATTATATGATAGATACTTGTTCAGACATCATATCATTGCATAGTTGTAATATTTGCATGATAGTATGATATACCTGTTATGATATCATCATGATTTGGATAGACATATTGCTAAGGATAGATTTGCATTGCCTATGACCCAGACATGGTTTATTCAATAAACCATGGTTTTAAAAATTCAGTTTAGCATTTTATATATAGATAGTGTGTAGGTACAAAACAATGTGAAGAACATTGTGATAAAGGAAGGCAAGAGCTGTTAAGGAAAGTGAAACTACAATTTAGCCATAGAAAAGGAGAAAGTGTGAGGGAAAAATTCAGAATAAACTTGCCTTGATTCTATTTGGTTTAAGAGAAGGCAAAGGAAAATGTTGGCAGGTTTTCAAGATTTTATTATTAAAGCCTACAATGATAAAGTAGTATTCCTACAATCTTTGGTTTTCTTACCTAGTTTCCTGACCTGGCCTTCCTTGCAGGGCTGACAATATAACTGCCAGATTTGAGGTACAACATTACAATTACCACTAGATGGCAGCAAAGATATGTTTTTAAAAACTCTTTGCTGCCATCTAGTTAATGTAGGATTTATGCAGCCCAAATCTGAGAACTTTCCCACTGTCTCTGTGTGATACTATCAACTAGGTCAGGGGTGTCAAACTAACGGCATCATGGTGGCATCATGTGATGTATCACAACTTTTTCCCCTTTGCTAAACTGGGCATGAACATGGTCAGCGCATGATGCATCCGGCCCACGCCCATGAGTTTGACAACCTTGAACTAGGTTAACCAGACCAGAAAATCAATTCCACAAGAAGATTTGGACTATACTTTACTGAGAAAAATCTTGCAGGTTTGGTGGTGTTTCCATCCTCTCCTTCTTAGAATCCAATGAACCAGAGAACACACACAAGGGAATGGAATAAGTCTCTAGCATCTAGACTTCATAAAAATTATTAGTTCATAATTAAGATGCATATATATTTAATAGATCTATATCCCACCTTTATCTGGGTCAAAATTACCCAGCTGGTTTTCATGCCTAAAGGAGGAAAAGAACTCATCTCTGTTCCAGCATCTTAACTACTACACCAAACTGGCTCTCAAATGAATAAGCATAAACACAAATCAGTCAACCTGAAAACTAAGGAATTTGAATGCAGGAACTTAAAAAGTGGTATGCATTTTTTCCAGGCCAAACAAGGCCTTGTCTGGAGAAAAAGGAAATTCTCCCAGGCTCAGAAGATTACTTCTTCTTCCTAGTGTTATTCACCATGACAGGGTCCGGTTAGGCTCAGAAAATTACTGCTTGGAAATATTGTAGTGTTACATGGCTCTTGTTCTTCCAGGCCATGAACTTTGTCTTTCACTTGGAGCCATAAACATAGTTAAACCTCATCCATTGATGAACAATGTGTCACTGGTTTTAAATGGCTGAACTCTGTAAGTTTCTGCTCCTTTTTTGTATGCTTAATAGGTTAGTTTGGTCTAACATATCTAGAAAATACCATGTTAGAGATGTCAAACTGGCAGTCCAAGGGCCATATGCATCACACAAAGCCACGCCCACCCCAGCTCCGTGAAGGGGAAAAAGTTGCTAAACATCACCTGGCGGCAACATGACGCTGCGAGTTTGACACCCGTGTCCTGGAGCCACAGCATGTTTAGATTATCAGTCACATACATTATTGCTACTGTTGTAGTTACCCTTGCTATCAGCACTGAGGTATTTAAACAGTGTTAGCAATTCCATAAATCTCTTCATCAGATGAAAACAATCAGAGGGCAGCATCAGAAGTCACAAAAGGAAGTTAAAAATGTCTAATGTAATCCCCAGACACGTTAATACAACCTCTGAAAGAAAATCATTTCTTTCTCTGAAATGTATTAAAGGCTAATAAATCCTGCAAACACTTAGGGATAAGTTTGGCATTAAGCTGATAACAATAGCTGCAAATAGAGATGAACTAAATGTTGATCTTTAAATTTGCTAATCAAATGTAAGTTTCATTTCCTCTGCTAAATATCTGGATGCAAACAGGCACTCATTGACTTTGAATAATGTCCTTTAGCAACCTTGATGCTATTTAATCCACTTTAGTAACTTATGCAGACTCAGAAGTCTGGTTTGTGTTACTACAGCAAGGGTGGCCATGGCAGGGATGCAGCTGGGACTAAGATTAGATTTGTCAAATTCTTATTGTATTTATATAAAAAAAAGATCTGACAGGCACTGAAGCTTGCTTGGAAGCAAGGCTGTTTGGTCTGGAATACTGGTCTCTAATCCAAAAAATGCAGAGCTTCTTTAAAAAGAGAGAGGGAGGGATGGAGGGAGGGAGAGAGGCATTCTGGGTACATTCAGAGTTACATTTTTCTGATAGACTGAATATATTTGAAGACTTATAACAGAAGAGAGTTCTATGCGTGAAGATATCCTGTGCTTAAAAAACAGACAGTCATAAGAAGAGAAGGAGTTCTGTCAAAAGCAACTTTCATTTTGCAACTGGTTAGAAAATGGAATTCCTCGGTCAATTGATTAGTAACGTATTTGGAGTGCCTTTAGTCTACCAACAAATATCCTACCTACAGGCAGTTTTTATTGTGCAGAAAGTTTTGGATGTGAGATAAAACATACACCTTTCTCCTTCAACATTTCTGCAAGTAACATGGGTTTTCTTTTCGAAGCTGATGCCTTTTCATGTATTGTTATTACACAGGGAGTCTGTCCTTCTGCAGCTCATCAAGGTAACCATGTTCACCATGGTCAATTATCAGAGGTCAGCATCAGAAGTCACAAAGGAAGTTTAAAATATCCAATCTTTTGACTTCATCTTCCCTTTTTTTCATGCCAGTGCAGATTTCAAGATTTCATTTCTCTCTACAAGCCGAGCAACATAGTATCTTCCCTTTCAAGGTTTAGAATTTGGCTCATTAAGTTTCCAGTTCTTTTGCATTTGGGTGGGCTAGGGATGGTGAATCTTTTGGGCTCAGTGTGTCAAAAAATTGGAAAATGCCTAACTCTGCTGGTGTGTCATACTCTATTCAAAAGAGAAAGATACATATCTATTTTTTTTAAATGCAGTCATGTGTGGTTCATTATATAAAGAAACATCCAATTACAAAAATGAAATATGAGTAAAACAAGCCCATTTTTAGAAGCTCTGGAAGGTTTACCAGAGCACAGCTTTCTTGTGCAATTTCCAGAGGCTATGCAAGAGTACATTCATTCTCACCCAGCCTCCATGAGCTGCGAAAATTGTGCAAGAATGGACCATGCTGTTGAGAATAGTTGTTAAGTGTTGAATCCTAGCATGTGACCCAAAATGTTGTTGGAGGTTAGCTTTGACACATGTTACAGGTTTACTATCCCTGATGTAGGCATTGTCCATGAAGAATCTTCCTTCACTCACCCCACTTCTAGCCTCCTTTGGAAAAAGTTTTTGAACCTAATGTGATTTCTAACTTAACCCTGGGCTAAAATACTCCAAATACTCTGGAAGTATTTGCCTCCATCTTTTGGAAAGAGAACAATCAATCAGCGGAACAGCTTGCCTCCAGAAGTTTTGTGTGCTCCAATTCTGGAGGTTTTTAAGAAGAGATTGGACAACCATTTGTCTGAAATTTTACATGGTCTCCTGCTGGAGCATGAGTTTGGACTAGAAGACCTCCAAGGTCCCTTCCACCTCCGCTATTCTAATTGATTTCTTTATTATCACTTCCCAACCTCCCCAACAGAACAACTCTGCTTTCTTTTCTGCAAGAAAGATGAATAATTAATTGTTATAAGCCACAGCTTGGAAATATTTTGTATTCTTTTAGATGTGGATTGCTTAGGCTTGAGAAATGAACAGCCATGAAAGCTCTTCAGACTGCAGTGGCATCAACATTTGTATCTGTATGTATAAAAATTTACACACACACACAAACTGGTTCTTATATCCTTGAGAAAATTACTTTGGAACTGGGCTTGTTTGAATTTAGTAGAAACTCAGGCCTAAAAATAGATGGGAACATTTTAAAATAAAGTCAAATGACTAAATGTATTTTTATGAATGGCCATTTTCAAAACATTTGGAGTAATTTTTTCTCTTGGCCAAAAATGTTAGATCAGAAACAAGTGGAGAAATTCCTTGGCATATCATACTGACAAACTTCAATATCTATTCGGTATCCAAGAGCAACTCGTTAGTTCTCTTTGCACATTACATCTGAATTGTATCAGAAATATTCCAGAAATCATTCCTTATGCAAGACATTTAAAGATATCTATCAACATAACTTGCCTTTCTGGAAATGCCGTTGTAAGCCAAAACATTTTGTAATGAGTAAATGACTCCAAGGGTTTCTATGTAATACTGAAATTAAGAAAATGGTAAATATAAAATATTCAGGAATGCCAACTTGCAATATTTATTTAACCATCCCAAAATATGTTTCTTTTTTTCCCTATCTATATTAATAGTTTTGTGCTATATTTGTAAGCCACTGTTATTAGAATTCATGAGGCTGGACCAACACAGCACAGCAGCCATTCAGGAAAAAAAAGTCTCACACAGCAGATTCTGCAACAAACCACCACGATCCCAGAATGATAATATATGTGCAGTAATGCTATCACCTCAATGCTGCTATTGCATCCATGCATCCTTAAGTTTGATGTAAATTGATACGTCATGGCATTAGTATGATGGTGTCATCATTCACATGTCATTAAGAGCCTCTCCCAGGATGCTTGGGTTCCTATTACTTATTCAAAATTAGATTGACATGGTAGAAATGATTGAATCAGGAGAATGGGTGCTGTTGGTGTATCTTGATCACACAGGATTACTTCCCCAAGAGATTATCATTGGATGATTAACCAATCGGTCTATAGGCTAAAGGAACTCTATGCAGAAATTTAAGTTTCATGAAAGTTTCAAGAATTAGAACCCTCTAAATCAGGGGTATCAAACTCACATCGTCAGAGCAGCATCACATGACGTATCTGGACTTTTTTCTGCTTAGCTAAACCAGGCATGGGTGTGGTCAGCACATAACACATCTGACCAGTGGGCCAGGAGTTTGACAGCCCTGCTCTAAATGATTCAGGATATATTTAGAAGCAGTGGTCCATTGACAAAGATTCAGTAATTATGAAATAAAAACACAATATTACAGTATAATAAGTAAGTTTATTAAGTTACACAGTTATAAGTTATATGGGTAGTTCTTGACTTATGATAACAATTCAGCCCAAAATTTATATTGCTAAGTGAGACAGTCATTAAGTGAAATTTGCGCAACATCACAACCTTAAGTGAATTGACTTTGCTTGTCAGAAGGTCACAAAAGTGGATCAAATAACCTCAGGATACTGCAACCGTCATAAATATGAAACAGTTGTCAAGTGTCTGGATTTTGTTCACATAATCACAGGGATGCTGCACTGGTTGTAAGTGTAAAAAACGGTCATAAGTCACTTTTTCCGGTGCTGTAACTTTGCACAGTCACTAAACAGACTGTTATAAGTCAAGGACTACCTAACTTTGCATTAAACTCTTGTAAGTCGAGGACTACCTATATATTAAGTTATATATTTAAGTTTAGAGTAAACTTTCACTTAAGGCTATGAAGTTATTTATTGTAAAAAAGGGACCATCCCTTCTCATTTTCATCTGCCCATCCCACCATATCCAACAGAATGAGTATGTTATGGGTTCCATTATTTAGGGAGTTACATTTAGAGGCCTTTAGGTGCTGGGCCTTTTCTGCTGTGGCACCTTCATTGTGGAATTTTCTTCCTCCAGAGATGAGGTGGGTCTCATCGCTCCTGAACTTTCCCTCAAGTTCCCTCAAGACCTAATTATGCCAGCAAGCGTGAGAACCCCAAGAAATCAATGAAGTTGTGAACTGATTCTGTTATCATTAACATCCCTCCATCTATTATTTTCCTTTCCTGTTTTCATTCCACTTTTCTCATTTTAAAGCTCTTTTAATCATTAATGTATAATGATTTTAGATAATCATTGATTTATTTTCCGTTTTATTGGATTGCTGTGCACTGCCCAGAATCGCTTTTTGTGGTATGGTTTGCCATATAAATTTCAATTAATAAATTGAAATGAGTTTGTCATCTTAGGAAGTTTGTTGCTTCAGCTAGAAATAATAATAAATTCATCCATTCAAATAAATAAAGAACTTTGGATTAACCACAGACATAGAAAACTAGTCAACTGCTGAAACACTAAGACCAGCCGATGAGCTTCCCTTTATACTGTCGGAAAGAAAAGTGACATAATTAATTTGCTTTTTTATGTTTTTCAAACGATAGGAACAAAATGAGTATCAAGAGAAAGAGGTGGGCGGGGGGGGAGGAAAAGCATATCTCTGGATCCTAGCCACATCTCTGCTTCATGTATCTGGCCTTTAACAACAATAATTGTCATTACTATAGAAAGAATGAGGCTAAAGCTACCACAAATAACTTCTTCTGGCCAATGAAGTACAAGACAACCTTTTTGACTGGGAGTTGAAGGTTATGCAGTAGAAAATGAAATGCATATAACTCAGATGTCAATGATAGTTTTGAAGTACTAGGGGAATAATTAAGCTTCCCTATTAGGAGAACACATCGTACTGAACATTTCAGAATCCTTCACTGGCATACAAAAGTGCTAACAATCGCTGAATTAAAGGTTATGTATCACCTAACAACAAGCTTTCGACAAATTACTGCAAGAAAAGGGGAGGGCACAATAACAAGGGTATAAAAGTTGAACAAGTGAAGAACTGAACACTTGTACAGCCTCTTGTCTACCCCAGAGAATTAAACTTTATTGTAACTTTTGCCAAAGTATAAAAGAAATCTTACTGCTTGATGAAATAAGACACTCCAGGCATATAAAATTGATAATTCTAGCTAAAAAAAAAACCCCACCATTTTTTAAAGGAACTTTCCTAATCACAAAGTTGTCTTTTCTCCTTTAAATAAATAAGAGAAAAACAAAGAATAATTTGTCATGACTCTAAGAAGCAGCTCAATGACCACCGGACATTCACATGAAACCAGATTTAAGAATTTATAAAATCACCAGCCAAGGACAGGGAACAGATTCATTTAACTGAGGAATCCTTGAGCTATGTATGTAAGGCTAAAATTGTGAGTGACATGGGCATGTTCTCAAGGATCACCCGCTGATCCCTTCTATGCTAGCTTCTAAAAAGGTCTTTGTGCATTCAATGTGAAAATCTGCAAAGAAGTCGCAAAAGCAATCAGTTGAATAGTCTGTCAACACATGAATTGGGCCCAATTACAATTAAAATTATAAGAGTGCTCATTGAAAATTACTTTCTTACAGATTTGCATGTGAAACGCATGACCGTTATAGGTAGCCACGCACCCAATACACATGTGTATATGTGAGCAAAGAACAAGTACACGTTGCTCTTTGTTCATACCTTCTCATCCTCCACCAAATACATTCCTTGATCATGAAGAAAGGAAAAGCCAATTTGGTCTAGCGGTGAAGGCACCAGGTTAGAAACTAGGAGACTGTGAGTTCTAGTCCCACCTTTGGCAAGAAAGTGGCTGGGTGACTTTGGATCAATCAGACACTCTCAAACCAACTTATCTTACAGTATAATTGTGGAGAAAATAGAGGAAGAAAGAGTGTTAGGTATATTCACCACCTTGAGTTATTGTTCTGACCTAGGCTTTCTGAGATCATGAAGCAGACTCCTCGACCCAATAAGGTTAAAGTGAATTCCTCTCCAGCAAAGTCCCGGCAAACAAGCTTTCATGAGATTTCACAACTACAGACTTTTATCAGGCTTGGAGAGTTGCCAGGCCGATATCTTCCAAACACCACACTGTAGCAGAAATTACTTGGCAGGAAGTCAGGAAGACTCTAATGAATTTAATCAATTGTCTCCTTCAAACACCACTCCCCTTTCATTTCTCTTTATTCCCTATGGGAGGGGCCATTCATCATCCACCTGTGCCCTTACTCCTGAGTCAGCCCTTGTTCCTTAACTGTTCCCTTCTCCTGACAGCTCTGTGCATGCGCACACTGGGAATAGGCTCCAGCTGTTCTTCTGCCCCACTGATCTCTGACTCTGAAGGCAGCTGATAACTGTCAGAGGGTCCTGGCCCCATCTCTGCCTCCCATGCAGTGCACTCATCAGAGCCTTCCCCAGATTCCAGGACTGGCCCATGATCCCCCCCAACCTTCTCACTGTCCAATCTGCCACCAGCTCTGTTGGACACTAGTGGGGCCACAACACGTATTTATAAAAATAACATAGGCAGGATATAAACAAACAAACAGAAAGTGGAAGGGGATATGTGTTGTAATACTGAAAAAAAAAACCAACCCATTTCAATAAAGCAATAAAATGCTGGCAGGTCTTCACATTAATGACAGGTGCTCACAAACCTAGATTGCATAGGTTTGCTTCTGATTAACTTTGGATCAAATCTAACAGTTTCTACACCATGCATGACCTTTGAATTAGAGCAAAGATTCTGTATGTATTAAAGGTACTAGTTATTACCTATAAAACTCTACAAGGCACAAGGACACATTATTTGTAGGGTTGTCTGTGTCCAATTGCTGAACCTACCAAGGGTGGAAGGCTTGACATGTTTTAAGTCCCGTCTGTTAGGCCAGGGGTCTCAAACTTGCGGTATCATATTGTCATCATGTGAATGTATTACGACTTTTTCCCCCTGTGCTAAACTGGAGGTTTAATGTGCCAGCATGGGACACATCTGGCCCACAGGCTGCAAGTTTGACAACCTTGTGTTAGGCAGTTTGATCTAGTGAGACCCAGGACCCATGCTTTCTTTTGATGCTATATCTGGCCTGTAGAACAATATCTCCTGAAGGCCCAGATGGACCTGATTGGCCTTCCATAATGTGCATTTTCCTCCAGACATTTGTGCTAGGAGGCTAGACAAAGCTTGTCAGTTGCTTTGTTTAGTTATGGATTTACTGACTAAAATGGAATGAGCTTTGTTCTGTTTTGTTTTTGAACCTCTGTACACTGCCTAGATCATTTTGGGGAGATATGCAGCTATGCACATTGTCTAACTAAATAAATGTTTGCATCTTTCCTGGGACCTTGCAAAGATTGGAAAGGATAATTTGCTTTGTTTCAGGTGTCAGTAAAGTTCAACTTTGATACAGTTGTTCCATTTCTAGCTCCTGCAACAGAGCTAATACGCCTGTCAAATTGCTTTACTGATCTTTGACTTTATTCTCTGCCAAGTAGCAACACAAAAACAGAGAACACTGTGGAGACGCCAGTTATTTTCCTTGAGGTAACATCTCCCTTGCCTATGCTAACATACCAGGCTGTCCAAAATGGACTATGTCAATAATTACAATCAAGGCAGCTCTACAAAACAAAGCAATGGATCTGCTATGCCCCTCTCTATTCATTACTAAGTATTACTCAATTTACAACCCGTTGTTTAACAACTGTTTGAAGTTATGATGGACTTCCAAAAAGATACTTATGGACCAGATTCAAAGGTGAATAGAAAAGAAAGAGGCAGTTCGAATTGCTTCCATTGCATTTCAAATTCTCAGAGGTTGTGGGAGGAGTTTCTGGCTGTTTGTGAAGGAAGCAGAAGGTGAGTAGAAAGGAAAAAGATAGCGGCCCGCGGACCTAATGGCACGCGAATCATATAACTATAAACCAAGAATACTAATAAAACATTTAGGGCAAGTGCGCTTGAGATTGTGATTTTATTTTATTTCAAAATAACCGGCTTAGTTCAGTGTAATACTTGTTTTACAGCTGTCTTTCGCAGTATTCTTTTCAAACTTGGATACTGTCCTCTTTGTAAAAAAAATTACCAGTCTACATGGACGGATTACCTATCTAGAATCTCTAATCTGTGCTCTCCAAGCAGAAATTAGGTGCCCAATCCAGCCATCTATTGAGCTGCCGTGTTACCAGCCCCCACTACCACAAAGATCCTACGGGAAAAGGGCAGTATGAACAAGCATGGGATCTGGCAGGGTGAAAGCTGTGGACCATAAACACAAATCTTTTGCTGTGTTCCCAGCATAACAGATACAGTGCCCTTGCTGACCTTAATAGGGACACTAAAGTGACAGGTCAAGGTAGTTGTGATAATGATAACTCAAGTAAGTCGGGGATCATGGTTCTAGAAGAAGAGCTTACTTTGGAAAAGAGAAAGTGTGAATCAGATATTACGCATCAGTCACACAAGAAGAGCAAGACATCCAAAAAGAGAAGCCACCTTCTGGTTGGGGACTCAATTGTAAGGGATGTAAATTTAGGAAAGGATACTGAGGTTTTAAAAGAGGTCAGGTGTCTACCAGATGCTACTGCCAGCAGAGACAAAAAGCGTATTCTTAAGATAGTCAAGAATGCCAGCAAAGACTGTGATGTTGATGCTATTATACATCTTGGTACACATGTTCTATTCCAGGAGGATGTACTTTCTGTTCAGAAAGACTTCCAGAGCTTGGGGTATGAACTTAGTAATATGGGCTGTAGGCTTATCTTTTCAGAGGTTCTACCAGTATACAAGGAACAAAAAGGGAAAGGGCAGCGTGTAGCAGAGTTTAATGTGTGGCTAAAGGAGTGGTGTAAAAGGGAAGGCTTTGGTTTTATTAGTCATGATGTCTGAAGCTGGTCCAATGAAAAACTGTACAAAAGAGATGGTTTGCAGCCATCAAAGAAAGGGACTGAATTACTTGGCATTAAATTCACAGATTTCCTGGATAAACATTTAAACTGAACAGTGGGGACAGAGAAATAATGGATTCGGAACATTTCTGTCCCCAGCAACCTAAAACTAATAAGATACCAATGCATGCAAAATAGATGTTTGTGCAGGTAAGATTATCAAACTTGATGCCAACCAAAACCAAGCATTTAACAGTGAGTGCCATACCATCTGCACTAATCAAACAGGTGGCAAGAAAGTAGGGGCAGGCAGGCACAACACAGGTTATGTATACAGGAAACACAATGTCAGGCATAAAGATCTCAAGTGCCTATATACAAATGCACAAAGTCTGGGGAACAAACAGGGAACAAACTAGGAAGGTAAATATGATATAGTTGGAATAACAGAAACTTGGTGGGATGAAACCCATGACTGGAACATACTGGTAGAAGGATACAAACTATTCAAAAAAAAAAAAAAACAGACCCCATAAAAGAGGAGGTGGAGTTGCACTGTATGTAAAGGACCACTATATTGCTACAGAAATGCATGAAATCAAAGATGAAAACCTCCTAGAATGCATATGGGTCAATATAAAAGAAAAAAAGAATGACACGGCCATAGGTGTATATTATAGGCCACCCAATCAAGCAGAAAATATAGATGTCCTTTTTGCCAGCCAACTAACAAACATATGCAGGAAACACACAACAATAGTAATGGGAGACTTCAATTATCCTGATATCAATTGGAAAACTAATTCTGCACCAAGTGAGAAATCAAATAAGTTCCTAACCAACCTAGCTGACAACTTTGTTATCCAAAAGATAGAGGGTGAAATTAGAGGGACAGCCATACTGGACTTAATTCTTACAAACATAGAAGAAGTGATAGAGGGAGTTGAAACTGAAGAATCTTGAGTGAGAGTAACCATGTCATACTAGAATTCAACATAACCCAAACACAAGCAACACAACGTAATGACACCAGAGTCGTGGATTTTAAAAGAGCTGATTTCAATAAACTCAGAGAGAACTTGGGAAAGATTCCATGAATGAAAATCCTAAAGAGGAAAACAACTCAAGAATCTTGGGAAACTCTAAAAAGTATGATCATAGAAGCCCAGACCAGCACAATACCACTGAGAAAGAAAAATAAGAAATCCAAGAAGAAACCAGCATGGTTGCTCAAAAATCTCTCTGGCAGATTGAAAGAAAAAAAGGACAAGTACAAAGAATGGAAAGAAGGACATACAACTAAGGCAGAATATCAGCAGATAGCCAGAATCTGCAAAGATGAAGTCAGGATAACAAAGGCTCAGAACGAACAAAGACTTGCAACAAAAGTCAAAGATAATAAAAAAAGTTTCTTCCAACATATAAATAACAAGAAAAAAATCAAGGAAACAGTCGGTCCACTAAAGAGAGAAGACAGCAAGGAAGTAACAGGCAATAGAGAGAAAGCAGAACTGCTTAACTCATTCTTTGCATCTGTCTTCACACAAAAAGAAACTATAGCTCAATCCACCAAAAACATAACTGTAAAAGACAGACCAGAAATAAAAGTTAAAATAAGCAAAAAAATAGAAAGAGAACACCTGTCTGATCTTGATGAAAACAAATCACCGGGCCCCGATGCATTACATCCCAGAGTTTTAAAGGAGCTGGCAGAGGTCATCTCAGAACCATTGCACCATATCTTTCAAAAATCCTGGAGCACCAGGGAACTACCAGAGGACTGGAAAAGAGCTGATGTGATTCCCATCTTCAAAAAAGGGGAAAAAAACCATACCTAGGAAACTACAGACCATCAGCCTAACATCAATACCTAGGAAGATACTGGAAAAGATAATAAAAAACAGATCTGCCAACATCTAGAAACAAGTAAAGTAATAACTAGCAGTCAGCACGGGTTTGTTAAAAACAGATCATGCCAAACCAATCTTATTTCATTCTTCAACACAGTGACTAAATTAGTAGACCAGCAAAATACTGTGGACATAATATATTTAGATTTCAGCAAGGCATTCGACAAAGTAGACCACAACCTACTTCTTAGTAAGCTAGAAAAAAGTGGAATAGATAGCACCACCACCATATGGACTCACAACTGGCTGGCAAACCATACTCAACAAGTAGTCCTTAATGTGTTTAAGTCTACATAGAGGGAAGTAAGCAGTGGGGTTCCACAAAATTCCGTCTTAGGCCCAGTACTCTTCAATATCTTCATTAACGACTTAGATGAGGGAATAGAAGGGGAACTTACCAAATTTGCAGATGATACTAAGCTGGCAGGAATAGCTAACACCCAAGAAGATAGGCTCAAGATCCAGATGGATCTTGACAGACTAGAACACTGGGCCACATCTAACAAAATGAAATTCAATGTAGAGAAAAGTAAAGTCCTACACTTAGGCAAGAAAAACCAAAAGTACACATATAGACTGTGTGAAACCAGGCTCAATAGCAGTAACTGTGAGAGGGATCTTGGAGTCTTAGTGGACAACCAGCTAAATATGAGCCAGCAATGTGCAGCAGCAGCCAAAAAAGCTAATGCAATCCTAAGTTGTATTAACACAGGGATACAATCAAGATCAAGGGAAGTACTACTAGCACTCTACAAAGCCTTAGTAAGACCACACCTAGAGTACTGCATCCAGTTTTGTTCACCACATTATAAAAAAGATGTTGAGAATATAGAGAAGTACAGAGAAGAACAACCAGGATGTTTAGGGGACTGGAGGCTAAAACATATAATGAACAGCTGCAGGAACTAGGCTTGGGTAGTCTAGTAAAGAGAAGGACCAGAGGAGACATGATAGCAGTCTTCCAATATTTGAGGGGCTGCCACAGGGAGGAAGGGTTCAAGCTATTTTCTAAAGCACCTGTAGGCCAGACAAGGAATAATGGATGGAAACTGAACAAGGAGAGATTTAACCTGGAAATAAGGAGAAACTTTCTGACAGTGAGAACAATCAACCAATGGAACAGCTTGCCTTCAGAAGTTGTGGGAGTGCCATCACTTGAGACTTTCAAGAAGAGATTGGACTGCCATTTGTCAGAAATGGTGTAGGGTCTCCCGCTTGGGCGGGGGGTTGGACTAGATGACCTACAAGGTCCCTTCCAACTCTGATTATCTGTTATCTGTTCTAAGGGGCCATCATGGTCACACCAGTGCATTTTGAATGTTTGGCAATCAGCCCATATGTATGGCTATGTGAATTGTCCCATGGTCACATGATCACAATTTATGAAGTGTTTTGCCAGAAATTGGCATTTACTTCATTTCATTTAATGACTGGGGTTTGCTGAACAACAGCAGGGCTTGCTTTATGACTGCTGGGTTTGCTTAACAGAAAAAAAACATCACACAGAATCAGTCATGTGATGGCACGCTTAACAACTGACATAAGAACCATAATTCTGGGCTCAATTACAGTCATAAGTCAAGGACTATCTGTCTGTGTGACTCATTATTACACGACATTTTTGCCACTTAATAATCACCAGCCATTCTCAAAGTAATACGAAGTCCATTCTCATTGTTATGTTGGTCCAATAGTGTTTGGATGACTCTATAAGGTATTTTAAGTAACTTGTAGAAAAATGGACCAGACTTATTCTGGCCCCCTAGTTGTAACCTTCCAAAAATAGCATACTTTTTGATAATAAAAGTATCACGTCATCTTCAAATATCCTAGTATGATATTTGAAGATGACGTGAGCAAGACTTTTTCCTTTAGTTTCTTTGTTAAACTTCAATAAGTCTATATTTCTTTCATAATCTCATTAGGTTACTAGTTTATGCAGACATGCGATTGGCTGGTAAAAAAAAAGTTGCCTTTTCTTTTTGTTAGAACATTTGTAAAGATATTTCAAGAGAGAGGATAAAAGAGGAGAGCAAGAAATAAATTAAATGCCAAACAAAATATTTAACCTAGTACTAAAATGAAAGCAAATCCTGCATCAAGGAGGAAGGAGGGAGGATGCGTACACAAATTACTTGTGTAGCCATCGTTTGTGCCCAGTATCAACAATCCATGCACATGATACAGATCAGTCATCACTCTCTGCACCAGTTTTTGGCATCAGTGTTTGCCCGCCATATTGAAATTATTATTATTATTATTGTTGTTGTTGTTCGTCAATTGCTTACAAGATAATAGGTATAAGTAAAACATAGTTATAAATATAAGGATACATATAAGAAAAATAAAATATAAAAGAAACAATAGGACAGGGATGGTAGGCACTTTGGTGTGCTTATGCACACCCCCTACAGACTTCTTAGGAAAGGGGTAAGGTCAATAGTAGACAGTCTAAGGTTAAAGTTTTTGGGGTTTGGGGAAGAAACCACACAGTCAGGTAAGAGACATTGATCACTCTGTTGCTGAAGTCATATTTCCTGCAATCAAGTTTGGTGCGATTAACCTTGAATTTGTATCTATTGTTTGCTCTTGTGTTATGGTTGAAGCTGAAGTATTCATTGACAGGTAGGACATTGCAATGTATAATTTTATATACTATACTTAGATCGGACCGAAGGCAGCATAGTTCTAGGTTTTCAAGGTCTGGAATTTCGAGTCTGGTGGCATAAGGTATTCTGCAATGAGTAGAGGAATGAAGAACCCTTCTTGTAAAATATTTCTGGACTTTCTCAACTGTGTTAATATCAGATACGTAATGTGGGTTCCAGACTGATGAGCTGTATTTGAGTATTGGTCCAGCAAATGTTTTGTATGCTCTAGTTATTAGTGTAATATTACCAGAAAAAAAGGTATGTAAGATTAGGTTAACAACTCTTAATGCCTTTTTGGCTATGTAGTTACAGTGGGCTCTAGCACTTAGGTCATTTGAGATGAGTACTCCAAGATCCTTGACAAAGTTTGGATCATCAGCAAGGTCTTGACTATTCAGCCTGTATTTTATTTTCTGATTATTATTATTTTTTGCCAATATGTAGGACAGAGCATTTATTTGTTCAGATTTGAAGTTGCCATTTGTTTGACCATTCTGATACATAGTCAAGAACTTTTTGAAGGGTAGCAGTATTGTCTGTTGTGTTGAATAGCTTTACATCATCAGCGAAGAGAACGCAGTTGCTCTTGATATGATCACAGAGGTCATTTATGTAGAGTATGAAAAGAGTTGGTCCTAGAACACTGCCTTAGGGGACACCATTGTTGACAAGTACAGAATTTGATAGGACGCTCCCAATCTTGACCATTTGTTGTCTGTTTGACAGGAATGCTTCTATCCAATTATGCAGGTGTCCAGAGATACCATAAGATTTTAGTTTTAGGAGTAGTTTGTCATGTACCACTGAATCAAAGGCTTTACAGAAATCCATGTAGATTGCATCTATTGCTTTGCCCTGATCGAGTTGTGTAGTCCATATGTTTTTGCAATGTAAGAGTTGCAGATTACATGACAGTTTTTTCCTAAAACCAAATTGTTTATTAGAGAGTAGGTTGTTTGTTTCTAAGTAGAGGATGATGGATTGGTTAATAATTGATTCCATGACTTTACAGGTGATGCAGCATAAAGAGATTGGTCTGTAATTTTCAACTAGGCTGGGGTCGCCCTTTTTGAAGATGGGGATGACTGTGGCTTGTGACCATAGTTTTGGCAAGGAGCTGGTCCTGAAAGATTTTTCAAAGATTATGCTTAGAAGTTCTGCTATGGCAGTGGATAGCTTTTTTAAGAAGTATGCACATATTCCATCCGGTCCAATAGATAGAGATGGTTTTAGATTGTGTAGTGCTTTTTCAACATTGTCTTCTGTAAAATCAATATGTATTAGATCATTGTAGTTGTCTGTGGTTCGACTAGGAAATACTGGGCATGATCCATTGCTATTTACAAATACTGAGCCAAAGAATGTGTTAAAGAGGTTGGCTTTAATAGTGTCATCATTGCAATCTTTACCATTAGGTCCTTTCAGGGGTGGGATGGACCTTGAGTCTTTTAGTTTGTTGTTCACAAAATTGTAG
Organism: Bungarus multicinctus; assembly: GCA_023653725.1. Taxonomy (NCBI): domain Eukaryota; kingdom Metazoa; phylum Chordata; class Lepidosauria; order Squamata; family Elapidae; genus Bungarus; species Bungarus multicinctus. Next base: position 34,007,491 of record CM042838.1, on the reverse strand, counting down.
AAAGCACGGGTGGAATTGGTGCGTAAAAGGTTTTCTTATTTAATGTGATAATTGGTGCATTCAGTTTTTATCTGGTGGTATAAATTTTTGTATCGGCTTTTGAAGTTGGCAATGTGACCAGATTTGTTTTTCCGCCAAAGTGATTTCTTTTTGGATTGAAGCTTCCTTATTGTTTTGGATAATTTTTTTTTCTGGTTTTGGGAGTTGTTAATAGTACATATAGTTTGATGACTCTTTTGACTTCAAGTAAAAATACGTTGTAATGGCCTTCTACAGTATTGCATCCAGAGAATAGAAATTGCCAATCAAGGGATGAGAGATCATTGTTTATAAGATCATAGTTGCCTTTTTTGAAGTTATGATTGGGGATTCCGTCATTGTGATGATTTTTGTGTGGACATAAGTTGAGACAAAAGTCAATCGTGTTGTGGTCACTGTTGGAAAAGGGTTCTTTAATTTGTATTCCGTAAATTGAATTCAAACTATTGCAGAAGATGAGATCAAGGAAGTTGTTAAGTCTAGTGTTGTTGGTTACTAGTTGTTCTAGTCCCAGATTTGTTACTGCATTATAGAAGGTTGCATGTGTGGATTCAGTTGTACATTCGTTAAAGGTCCAGTTAATATGAGGTAGATTGAAGTCACCAAGAAAGATAAAAGCGTGTGGGCAGGATGCTGCCCATGTTAATAATGTATTTAGCTTGTTTGCATGTTCAATGTCATAATCAGGGACTCTGTAACAGTAAGAACCAAAATGTGATATTTAAGGACAATTCACAGATGATGGTCTCAGGAATAGCAAGCTCCTGGGTAACTTGGATGTTTTTTAGATGTAGGGACTTTTTATAGAAGACAGCAATACCACCTCCTCTATGGATTTCACGATCTGATTGGTAAACATGTTAGTCTCTTACTGTGGTAATGGAGACAGGGAGAGATGCGTTGAGCCATCTCAAATATAATGTCGAATTTAGCTGTATTTAGTAAGAGAAGAAATTCGGGTATTTTATTTACAAGGCTTCTTGCATTGAGTAGTTTGCATTTAAGGCCAGTTGTAGTTGGAATAGAGGGGCGTGCATGCCTAGTTTTGAGTGATGTTGGATTGGATGGGGTAGGGTTGGATGCTGAGTTGTGGGTTGTGTGACTTTCTTTTGATGCAATCAGCTCCGTGGTCAATCTATAGATCCTTTTCTCCATTGTCTAGGCGGTTTTTGAGTTCAGCGCGGAATTCACGGGAGCGGATTCTTTGCAGTATGGATAAGTCTGGTCTTGAGCAAAGTTTTTTGTGGTTGGGATTGATTTTTGCAATGGTATTTATTGTATGAACGAATATGGGTTTGCTTATTTTTGCATACAACTCTACAAAAACTTGGAGCCACAGAGCCATCATTGTATTTGAACTCTGGGCCATCTCTGGTTTTTCAGGGCTATTTGGCTCTGCAACTACCTTTTTGCAACATGCAATTCAAATAAAACTCGTGCTCAACTCTTCCTCCCATCTTTGTGAGTTCTGGATTTAAATCACTATGAGACATGGATTTCAGTCCCTAAGTAGTTTAATATTTCTCATTTTACATAAAAAAAAAACTTATCTGTGTGTGTGTGTGTGTGTGTATGTGTGTTTTCTTAAATTTTCGCGGGTATTTATATGTATGGTATTCAGCTTTGTTTGGGTATTTTCCCACATCATTATAGTTGTGCTTTTAAAGTTGTAGCGACGTTTCAACAGACTCTCATCTGCCATCATCACGTTTGTGTATTGTGTTCATCTGTGAGTCAGGCTTTCACAGCCATTTCTGTTTTAAATTTGGTGCTAGCCTACTGTTTTGTTAGAATGGTTTTTTCTTCATCCTGATTGGTTGGGAGTCTTGGTTTGTGTTTATTGGTCTTGGAGTTTGCTGTGTTCTGCTTGATTGGTGTTTTTAATATCTTCTGTCTGTTTTGTAGCATTTTTTTTAGTCTTGATTGGCTGGCAACATTGTGTTTCCTGTATTGGAAGCTTTTAGTGCAGCTTGGCTTCGGGTAAATGGACGGCTATCATTTATTAGGAAACTAGGTTTCATCTGGGTGCCTGATTGGGGTGTGTTTGAGCTGGAGGAATCAGGGAGGAGGGGGTCTGTTTGTGCCCAGGTGTTTGCTTGGCTTGTGGTGTGGAGATTTTTGTGTGTGTGTGTGTGAGTGCAGGCTTCCAGATAATTGACAATCTGATGGAGTCATCTCTTCTATTCATGCTTTCAGGTCTTTTTTCAATCTCTATGGCTTCTGTGATAATTCTGTAGCTGGGGTTTTCTATAGTGGCTAGGGTTTTGGTGCCATTGAAGTTGATGCTATGACCTGTGGCTTTCATGTGTTGGACTAGTGAGGAAGTGTGTTCCAGTTTTTTTACTACATTTTTGTGTTCATCCAGGTGGGTACTTATTCTTCTATTGGTCTGTCCGATGTATGTGGCAGGGCATGATGCGCAGGGGACTTCATATATGCCTTGGTTTTCCAGGTCAATTTTATCTTTGGGATTTCTTAGGATGGCTGCTATTTTTCTGTCTGTTTTGAAGGCAGTCTTGATGTGATGCCTGTGTCGTATCTTACTGATTTTGCCTGTAGTACCTCTTATGTAGGGCAGGACAGCTGGTTCCATAGGTCTATTCATCTTCTAGATCTCTATTATGTCTCAGTGTGTTTTTGTGGATCAGGCTTGTGATTTTGCTTTTGTGGAAGCTGTTGGCTGTCAGTACTTTAGTCAGGGTCCTTCGAAGTCTGGCAGCAGTGAAGTAGAGGACCCAGGGGAGCCTGTTCCCAGTGCGCATGTGCACAGAGCTGCTAGAAGTTGAGAGCAGCTGAAGCAAAAGGGGCGACTCAGGAGCAAAAATGGAAGGTGATTGCCCCTCCCAGAAGGGATAAAAGTCAGGCCTAAATGATGAAACCTTTGCCAGAAGCAAAGTAGTTCAATTGGTTCTGAGTCCTCCTTGAAGCTCAATGTACTTTGGTTGGTTTTTTCTTGTACTTCAGTTGGTTTCTTTTATAGTTAATTGGATACTTCTGTTTTTGGCAGCATTCCAAGATCTGAAAGGTGTGTGCTTATCTTGGTGGACTGTTTAAGATTAGCTCCGACTGGAAATGAAAACAATTCCCAGCATTGCAATAAAATAGGTTTTGCTTTTAAAACAAGTTTGGGAATAATTACAGTTTACAAACCTGGGTCAGAATATCAACCTTTTCTCTTTCAAAAGGATTATCCATATATTTGAAATTTCAGCATTCCATCTGTTCCATTGCAAGTGAAGAAAAAGAATCAGTTCATGTTTTTTCCCTCCAGTCTGTAGCATTGGAATAGATATCGTAAAATGTTCATGTTTGTGTCAGCAATGCTACTGAGCCCTGGAGGACAGAAGAAAGAGACCACAAGTGGCCAAAACATTGATTACTCATTGACCAGTTTGGTTGTCCCAAAGTCTCCCAATAACATAAGTGACATCATTAGAGAGTTCATGCTATATATGGCTTCCAGTGTCATGTCTATCAACCAGAAAAGGATGCTCAAATGACTTGTGTCTCTCTTTTTCAGTTTTACAAGTGGCAGTCAAGCAATCAACAAGTGGCTAAGATGGCAACAGACAATTGTTGGCAAACTTTATCATACGCATAAACATACATTATTCTGGAATTCAACATATACATTCCTCATCTGCTGTGGCTTTTATAGCACATTTCCAGTTAGAAAACCTTCATCCAACCTGTATTTTAAAGCAGCAAGATGAATAAATATTTAGTTTATACCTAATTACCCTCTCTAACACTGGATATGCAAATTTCAATGTATTTGGAATTTCCTCGAAAAGACTTGGCAAGTATAAATTATCCTTGTACCAGACTCCCAGATTCTGCAGATAGCTTATCAACAGTTGGTGTTTAACGACAGCAGCTTTATTATTAACAATCAATAACAAGTTTTAAAACATTAATATACTTAAGCAATGTTAATGCAATTACATTTCATTAAACAAAATGCTGAATCCTTGAAATACACCCACAAGTGAGCTGTGCTAAATCTTCCTGTTTCTACAAATTGTTTTTCCTTCCTTCCTTCCTTCCTTCCTTCCTTCCTTCCTTCCTTCCTTCCTTCCTTCCTTCCTTCCTTCCTTCCTTCCCTCCCTCCCTTCTTTCTTCCTTCCATCCTTTTTTCTTTCCCTCCCTCCTTCCTTCCTTCCTCTTTTCCTTCTTTCCATATAATATAATTTTTACTGGCTTTTTGAAATTACCAAGAAGCATTTATAAAATTCAGTAGAAAAAAAAAATCACATAGGAATATGACTGTCAAAGAGGGCAATAAAACAAACAAACAAAACCCTATGATATATTTAGGCCTAAACAGAAAATTAAAGGATTGCTTCTCAAAACAGGACCTCTTTTTCAACTGCAGGAAGGAGAAACACAATTGTTGATCACATTTCTTTAAGATGTCAGAGAACAGGGAAAATGGCCGCTTTGGAAAGTGCTAGGAAAGTCTAAAAGGGTTGCTGCATTTGCCAAGAGCAGCAGCTGCTTTAAGGCCTGGCAGGCACAAAGTCACAAAGTCACTGCTTTGGGGTTTACACAAGAGCTGTCTTGGACAGCAAGCAAGCCTGGCATGAAGCTAGGAGGACATGTCCCCAGTGAGCTAAAGAGAGAAGGCTATTTAGGTCATGCTCGACTAGTCCTCGCTCTAGAATTATGCAAATCCATACAAATTTCCTTTCCAAAAGTTTTTTTTAATCAAAATAATTCCTGCAAAGAGGAGGTTTACCACCAGTGTCCTGCTTCTAATACATAAAAGTGTTTTCAGCCTCTCTTCCTGGATTTAACATGTTATTCCAAGAACCCCCAACATGCAGTTATTTCATATGTTCTTAGAAGTTATCTATACTTTTGCTGCAGGTGCTATTCTACCTATGTATTCATATTATGACATGTAACTAAATTGTTTGGGACTATGCACAATTCAGAGACGAGTGTTTTCAGCACATTTACCTGTAATTTGGATCCATTTAGCATCAATTTATCTCATACCATCTTGTAGACTCATCCAACCGTTATCAATCAATATAACCATAATTAACACAGACTTCGTATTGCCTCAACAATGGCTAGATGACCCTCTAATGCTCTGTAGCTCACTGGTGGAGAAATGACATTTGTTGTTACATAGCTAAGATTGGAACTAAAAGCTGATGACTCAAAATGGCAGAAGAGTTAGGATTTCATATAAAAATAGCCTCAGAAGGTCTGATGAAAGCATGTGTTGTACAGTATATTCCATAGCAATAGCAACAGCACTTAGACTTTTTCATAGTGCTTTACATCTCTCTCTCTCTAAGCGGTTTACAGAGTCAGCCTATTGCTCCCTACAATCTGGGTCCTTATTTTACTGACCTCAGAAGGATGGAAGATTGAATCAAGCTTGAGCCAGTAAGGATCAAACTGTTGGCAGTTGGCAGAATTAGCCTGCAATACTGCATTCTAACCACTGTGCCACCGTGGCTCTTAATATGACATGCTATTCCATGTCATGTCCATGGATACAATGCCCATGTTGTTATGTCCCATATATTTGTATGCCTCATTTAAGGTAACAAAAAAATGGTAATATAAACTCCTGGAAAGAATCATTTTATTAAAGAACAATAGAGTTAAAAAGGAATTTGGAGATCTTGTAGTCCAACCCACTGCTTAAGCAAGAGACACTATATCATTCTGGGCAAATGGCTGTCCTTTTAAAGCACTCCATGTCAACACTGGGTTGAACTATGGGCCTTGGTGGTGCAGGCTGTTAATCATCTAGCACTTAGTTCAATTGCCTACAATTAGTGCAGGTTCGAATCCCACCAGGCTCAAGGTTGAGTCAGCCTTCCATCCTCTCGGGGTAGGTAAATTGAGGACCCAAGATTGTTGGGGGCAATAAGCTGACTTTGTAAAAATGCCGCTTGGGGGGGCCAAAAAGCCCTAGTAATAAGCAGGCATATACAATGGAATGAAGGCTATTGCCAAGCACTTAGCATGGTGTTCTAAAGACTGTAACCCACCCTGAGTCTCCGGAGAAGGGCGGCATATAAATAAAATTAAAAAACAAAACAAAACACTAAAAGCATTTTTCATTGTGAAATATCTTAATGTCATGTATAGTAACTGAGTGATCTCAAAATGTAGTAAAATGTATAGAATAATTATTAATGATATTAGAATTAATATAGTCATTGCCATTTCATAATTAAGGAAACTAGCATTACCAGTTTTTGATATAACCAATGAATATCACCTGCCTATTCTATGTCATTTTAATGAAGACAATAATGTACCAATGAAATGGGACATGTTTTTCCCAAAACTGAATTTCAGTTTAATAAATTGATTAACTGTACATTTGTCCAATATTCAAAGTAATAATTTCAAAGCAGCATATTATGATATTTTGGAACTATGTATTCTACTTATGAGAAGAAGTGTGAACTGGAATATATCAGGAAGAAAGGAAAAGGAATCCATGTTATAATTTAATAGTGATATGTGGATGAGTAAAAATGTCTGTTTATTTTAACAAGACGTTATTTTGATCTGATAGTTTGTTTTATTATCAAACTATCTAGTGACTAAGCAAATGGAAGGATTATTGCTAGGTCAGTGTGAAAGCCCTGGAATCTGAAAGCAGTCCTTCTAACAGTGGTTACCAAAAACACTGAGGTTCTTATTGTCAGCCTTGGAAGCCATAGTTTACTTGGAAGCTTCGAGGCTGCCATATTTAGTGCCTGGGAATTTGGGAAGAGGGATTTCATAGAGAGTGAAAGATGAGACTCAACAACATTCTTTTTCAGAAAATCAAGGACATGTTACCCTGCACCTGCAGAGGAGTGTCTGGAGGAATGTCTCCAGTTGGGACGATGCTTGATTGAGCTATGTGATGGACTGGTGGGTGCAGGGAATGGATCTTTGAATTTCTATTGGGAAGAGAAAACCTAGAACATAGTGCAAAATGTAGTCACCAAACTGGTAGCAACACCGGTTGAATCCCACCCCTGCTTGGGACTGGCATCTCTAGAGAGGCTGCATAGAAGCAGACCAGACCAGGCCCTCTCAAATATGTTACAGCTGATTCTTGCTGGGATTTGACCAAGATAGCATCTAACTCCTAACTCCTTCTTTAATGCCAGCTTCAGAAGCATACAATCTTTTGGGCTGCAATAAGGTTTTTATTTTGTTTGGTTCTTTTTTTTTTTATTGATAGAGGAGAGCAGAATGCCAGTGAACTTCCTCCACAGCTGCCATCTGTGCCTTGGCAAACTCCGTTTCTGATGGGCTGCGGCATTTTGCCCACAAATAAATTGGTCAAGACATATTTTACAATCCTAGTATATGCAGTCAACTCACCGCACAGGCATTGCCCTGTCATATCTACAACATCAAACAAATAATTTTGGTACCAAGAACCTTTTTCGTGATCTGAAAGACATAGGAGAGCAGATGTCCTATTCATTACAGAAGCCTCATGCAGAATTAATTTTTTATTTACTAAATTTCTTCCCTATCCATCTCACCTAAATGATTTTGCCACCCAAACAGTAGTGGGATTCAAAAATTTTACTACTGGTTCTGTGCGCGTGGCTTGGTGGGCATGGCAGGGGAAGAATACTGCAGAATCTCCATTCTGTCCCCACTCCTGGGGGAAGTTTACTGCAAAATCCCATTCCCTCCCCATCCCACTAACCTGCTTTCCAGCTCTGTTCTCCTGTGCAGGGCAGTTGGGACTTGGGAGGCAGAGAATAGATATGGGCGGGGACAGTCAGAGATGGTATTTGCCGGTTCTCTGAACTACTCAAAATTTTTCTCTACCAGTTCTCCAGAACTGGTCAGAACATGTTGAATACCACCTCTGCACCCAGGTGATATTAGATAAGGTTTGAAAACAGCCACCATCATTACAGTTACTGAATCTTCTAGAATCCCTTTTTCTTGGTCTTTCAATATAACTTTATGTCGTCTTTTCTGCTAAAATTCCTCTTCTGCCTCTGAATTTCTCCAGCCCTCTCAAAAGGTATTGTGCAGAAAGGTCAACGCTCTTCACACAGCTCCTGTCTGTTTTTCAACTAATGTACTGTAACACATTATCAGATTTCAAAACAATTGTCCCGTTTTTCATTAGAATGTGCGATGTTTCTCTCTTTCTGCAACAGAAAAAAAGAGCACAAAATGGTGCTGAGTTGTTGGCTGATAATAGCAACAAGCAATCCATTGCCCTGAGAAGTGGGGTGGAATTGATTTCCGTTATTAAAAACAGACTTGGTGCTGGCCCCTCATGCCTGTGAGAAGGGTTAACATCGAAATAGGTAGCTAGCAAGTGCTTGGGATGTATCAGACTTGTTTAATGATTCAATTTCAATTTCTGAGGCTGAGGTAGCTTCCTGTCATATTGGTGTTTGGTGGCACCTTCAAGTGCTAAGTGAAGGACCCTAACTTACAGCAGGAAAGAGTAAATTCCTTTACAGACTTGGAATGTAACTGCCTTCACCATATTATTATTATTGTTGTTGTTGTTGTTGTTGTTGTTATTGCTAGAAAAAGAATTTGAATGGCATACTAGTTAAGTTATACAGTATTTCTGCCAGCAGCAAAGCCATTGAGAGCAGGTGGCTTTTGATTTGTGGCTCCAAAATAAAGAATTCAGTTATGGAGGCACAATAAAAAGAGTGTGTGTCAAAGGTTTGAAAATGTTCCAGGTGAAAGTTTAGACACCTAATCTTGGACAAATCCCAATTTATCTCACATGTCATTATAGTAATCATTAGAACAGGGATGTCCAACTCGCATTGTCACATTGTTATCACATGATGTATCGCGAGGTTTTCCCCCTTTGCTAAAATGAGGGGGGGCAGCGCATGACTCATCCGGCCCGCAGGCCACAAGTTTGACACCCCTGCATTAGAAGAATGAACTGGTTACCTGTGGCCCTTCAAATGTAGATAAATTATATATTTCCCAACACCATTCATTATTACTGAGGTTGCTGTTAGGTGTTTCTCAGAAACATCAGGAGGATGTCATTTCCCTATTCCCGTGACAGAGAAAATCGATATTATAAGAATTTATAAAATTCTTACAAGTGATTGGTGCAATGATCTACTTCTGGGTTTTACTAACAAGGCTGTTACAAGAACTTTGAAGAAATTTTGGTTTCTAGGGATTTGGTCCCTCCTTTGGTCTCTCCTTCAAGGTAGAGGCATCCTGGACAGTGCACCAAGAAAGGCAACAGATATGGAAAACAAATCACATTGTTGGCAGTAACACTAATGTGTACATATGTTTCTTTTTAAACTAAGAAGCATTAAGAAATAAACACTATGAATTATTTATCATCTGACTGAGAATGTTAGAATCTACTTTTCAGATGTAAACATGATGTCAAGCAGCGGTTCATTATATTATTCTGCAGTACAGGATGTCTCCCGCAAAAATGAAATCTTATTAAAAGCTCAGGTAGACAGGAATGAACTTCCACACACCAAGGAAATTGAAGTTTCCCATTCAAAGAATTCCATAAGATGCACCACAAGAAAGATTGTCCCTGCCATTTCTTTCAGAAAGTAGGAATTTGGGGGAGAAGAGCTTAATGAAATTAAAGGTCAGTGCAAAAGTAACTTGCACCTCTAGAGAAGGTTGATAACTAAACATTTGAGCACATGGCTTGCAGGCTGAAAATATCATATGCATATTATGACATCTATTGTTAAAAGAATAACATACTAAATCTTGGCAAATTGCTGCTGGTCAGAATATTAAATATTGGATAGATACATAACTGACTTTTTTAACATTCGCAAAAAAATAGGTAGATAATGGTGGGCTAGACAAAGTATAAAGGTTGCTTTCATGTTTAAGAATTTCTGAGAATAATATACAGGTGAAATTCAAAAAATTAGAATATTGTGCAAAAGTTCATTTATTTCAGTAATGCAACTTAAAAGGTGAACCTAATATATGAGATAGACTCATCACATGCAAATCAAGATAGTTCAAGTCGTGATGTGCCATAATTGAGATGATTATGGCTTACAGCTCATGAAAACCCCAAATCCACAATCTCAGAAAATTAGAATATTGTGAAAAGGTTCAATATTCTAGGCTCAAAATGTCCCACTCTAATCAGCTAATTAAGCCATAACACCTGCAAACGGTTCCTGAGCCTTTAAATATTCTCTCAGTCTGGTTCAGTAGGAATCACAATCATGGGAAAGACTGCTGACCTGACAGTTGTGCAGAAAACCATCATTGACATCCTCCATAAGGAAGGAAAGTCTCAAAAGAAGTTGGATGTTCCCAAAGTGCTGTAACAAAGCACATTAATAGAAAGTTATGTGGAAGGGAAAAGTGTGGAAGAAAAAGGTGCACAAGCAGCAGAGATGACTGCAGCCTGGAGAGGATTGTCAGGAAAAGGCCATTCAAAAGTGTTGGGGATTTTCACAAGGAGTGGACTGAGGCTGGAGTCAATGCATCAAGAGCCACCACACAGAGATGGATATGGGCTTCAAATGTCGTATTCCTCTTATCAAACCACTCCTGAACAACAAACGTCAGAAGCGTCTTACCTGGGCTAAAGAAAAACAGAACTGGTCTGTTGCTCAGTGGTCCAAAGTCCTCTTTTCTGATGAGAGCAACTTTTGTATCTCATTTGGAAACCAAGGATCCAGAGTCTGGAGGAAGAATGGAGAGGCACACACTGCAAGATGCTTGAAGTCCAGTGTGAAGTTTCCACAGCCTCTGTTGATTTGGGGAGCCATGTCATCTGCTGGTGTTGGTCCACTGTGCTTCATTAAGTCAATGCAGCCATCTAACAGGAGATTTTGGAGCACTTCATGCTTCCTTCCGCAGACGAGCTTTATGGGGATGCTGTCTTCACTTTCCAGCAGGACTTGGCACCCGCCTACACTGCCAAAAGCACCAAAACCTGGTTCAATGACCGTAGGTTTACTGTGCTTGATTAGCCAGCAAACTCGCCTGACCTGAACCCCATAGAGAATCCTTGGGGCATTGCCAAAAGAAAGATGAGAGACATGAGACCGAACAATGCAGAAGAGCTGAAGGCTGCTATTGAAGCATTCTGGTCTTCCATAACACCTCAGCAGTGCCACAGGCTGGTAGCTTCCATGCCACGCTGCATTGAGGCAGTAATTGCTGCAAAAGGGGCCCAAACCAAGTACTGAGTACATATGCATGCTTATATTTTTCAGAGGTCCAATATTGTTCTATGTACAATCCTTGTTTTATTGATTGCATGTAATATTCTAATTTTCTGAGATTGTGGATTTGGGGTTTTCATGAGCTGTAATCCACAGTCATCTCAATTATGACAAAACACAGCTTGAACTATCTTGCTTTGCTTGTAATGAGTCTATCTCATATATTAGTTTCACCTTTTAAGTTGCATTACTGAAATAAATGAACTTTTGCACGATATTCTAATTTTTCAAGTTTCACCTCTATAAGCTACAGAGTCCTTAGTGGATCTTATATTTGTGATATATTATTGTTGATATACTTAGCCTTGCTTTCAAACTGTAGTCCCAAAGATGTTTTTTCAGGAGGCAACTGGACTTTCTCATTTTTTCTTAGAGATGTTTTGCTTTTCATCCAAAAAGCTTCTTCAGCTTTGACTGGACAGTGGAGAATGGAAGGATTTATATTCCTTGCAGACAGCTGGTCTTTTGCATCTTTTTTGAGGGTCATTGAAGCACTTGGAGGTTTATCTGTGTCCTCAGAGTCACCTGAGTGGTGCTCCTGGTTCCTGTAGTCTGCAATTCTTTCCTCTGGAAATCCATTCCTACTCCCACACCATTTAAAGCGTGTTCATAGCTAAAAGTCTGTAGAGTTTCTCAGTCATCCAGGTCATGGTTGCCCCAAAGGTGATTTTTCAAGAGGCAACAAGATTTTCTTGTTTTTTTTCTTTGAAGATATTTTGCTTCTCATCCAAGAAGCTTCTTCAGCTCTGACTGGATGGTAGGGAATGAAAGGATTTATATTCCTTTCAGACAGCTAGTCATTTGCATCCTTTTTGAGGTCCTTTCAAATTGTGGTGCTGAAGAAGACTTGGACAGTGAGGAAATCAAATCAGTCAATCCTAAAGGCAATCAACTCTGACTGTTCTTTGGAAGGACAGATGCTGAAGCTGAAGCTCAAATACTTCATCTGCCAAATGAGAAGAAAAAAGACTCTGAGGATGGAAAAGATTGATACCAAAAGGAGAAGAGGACGACAGATGATAATAAGATGGTTAGATAGCATCATTGATGCAATGAACATGAATTTGGGCAAACTCCCAGAGACAATGGAGGACAGGGGAGCCTGATGTACTATGATCCATTGGGTTATGATCAGTGGTAAGTTTCAAAGAGATTTACCACTAGTTAAGTGGGTGTGGCTTGATGGGCGCATGTGCACATCAAGTGCACACTTTGCGCACAAACAGAGGCTTTCCTACTTACCTCCTGCAATCCCTGCAGTTTCAACAGCTGATGCGCAGCAATCTGCTGTACCACGCAAAGCACCTGCGCTTCAAAAGCAGGGAATAAAGGTCAGTATGGGAAACCCAGATGGGTGGGTGGGACCAACAGCAGCTCAGAGAGAACCAGTTCAGTCTCGGCTGATCTTCGGCGCTACCAGCATGCCAAAACTGGGCCAAACCAGTAGAATAGCACTATAACCAGTGGGTTATAGTGAGTCAGACATGACTTAGCGACTGAACAACAATAGCATTTAGCCTGACATAACTATAAATGTAGCCTTTCCACATTCTAGGTCTCATAGTCTACTGTTGACTTATTCTGTAACAAATTCTCTGACAAAACTGATGTAGATACCTTACTTGAGAGAAAAATAAAGGCAACAGATGATATGCCTTCTGAGGAACATAACAGTCAGACCCTATTTATAATGTACATGTCAGTGCTCCAGGCTGAAATACTATGCCTTTTTTCTCTACCTTTCTGAGTTATGTTTGGCTGTTTTTATCAAGGTCATAGAAGGCAGCTGGGATTTGCTGATACAGTGGTTCTCATTAGTCTGGAAACCATTGGCTCCTATTTTTCTCATTCTATTCCAAAGAGTGGCTGTACTTCCTTAGGACAAATTTGTTCATATGTCTACATGCTTAACTGCATTCAGTAAATGTTTAGAACACTAAACATTTGAGAAAATTCAGCTTAAATGTTCAGAGAATCTCTCCTCACAATAGCTCTTGGTTTTGTTGTTCTGACAGAGTTCAGTGTGGCAACATTAGGCCGGCACTGATTCATTTGTCAAAATATACAGTAGGCATAAGGCCTGTTATCTAGATAGCAGAGTGCCCTCTCCAGAAGCAGCAGCATAGAATGACACCACTTTGCATTACCAGGTGATCCATTTTAAACTGGTTTCCCGCTGCCACCCCAATCTGGTTCCAAAAGGTTGTCAATCATAGGACAGAGGTGGGATGCTTCCCTGTCCATATGTCCATTCAACAAATTGTATTTCCTAAACCACTTTGGAGCACAGTGTGAGAACTCACCATTGAGGATGAGTTAGTGGCATTAAAAGCAAGATTCTTAATTCTGTCTTCTTCACACAGAAAAACAGTTTTGAGTTTTTGCTTGAGTTATCATCTATACCGTAGAGCCAGAAATGTGCACAGAACAACTGTACATACTTGCTATATTAAGTTATTTGAAAATAGACTGATAATATGCAGGCGATAATGGAAGATATGATACCTATAGATTGTGCAGCTGACGAGAGATTCAGTGATTGCTGGGACATCCTGATCCAAATGTTATAAAATCAATGGAGTTGTGTTCGAGTCGATTTAATTACCAACGTGTATTTTTTTTCAGTTACATCATTATAGTCCCAATTGCCCATTACATTTTCCTTTCAACTGCAAAAATATCAATCTAATCACTTATCAAACATTAAAATTAATTTTGCTTAGACCTCAGGGTTGTTCTCATATTGATATCATTATTCAGTGGGCCAGAGGGGGAATGGAAACTGTAAAGGAAGAGATGAAAACATTGTGGAAAGAGTGGGAGAATTCAGGGAAAGGAAGTTTTAAAATAATAGGATATTAAATGGTTCTAATTTAGTGGCATGCATCAGATGGAAGAGGCATGTCAGTAAATGACATCTGCTTAGGAATGCGAGCCTCTTCCTATATCAGTGCCTCATAGAATAGAAACTATCATTTACTAAGCCATACCCAATTACAATGACAGTATGTAGCTTGCTCACATGAAGAATACAGTGCTAATATATTGCAAAAAAACATGTAAATTACAAATCATAAGGCACACCGAAATCAGTTTATTTTTCATGTTATTTCTGTATGTTTGAAACAAATTATTCTTATGTTGCAACTTTTTAAGTAATTGTTATGGAGATTCTCAGTCATCTAGATCAGGGTTGTCCCAAAGGTGCTTTTTGTTTCAAGAGACAAGACATTTTTTGGAAGACATTTTGCTTCTCATCCAAGAAGCTTCTTCAGCTCTGACTGGATGATGGGGAATGGAAAAATTATACTCCTTGCAGAGAGCTGGACATTTGCATTCTTTAGCAGGTCATTAAGGTCAAATGGGTGCAGATGGTTGTGGGGCCTTCTTGGAACTGTTGAAAGGATTGTGTTGTAGGTTGGAGATAGATGATATTGCATCCTTCCCCCTTTGTTGAGAGAGAGCTGTTCAGTTTTGATATTGAATGTTCAATGGCCTCTTTAACATCACCCCTTTCAAACCAGCAATCCTCTCTGCCCAAAATATGGACTTTGTTGTCTTTAAAAGAGTGGCCTGTGTCTTTTAAATGTAGATGGATTGCTGAATCTGGTCCTGATGTGATTGTTCTCCTATGTTTATGAAGTGGTTGTTTCGTTTCCCCAATGCACAGATTTGCACGTGGCTCACTGCATTGTACTGAATATACCACCTTGCTCAGTTTCTGTCTGGGTGTTTTATCCTTGGGGTGGATAAGCTTCTGCCTTAGTGTGTTCTTGGGTTTGAAGTGTGCACATATGTTATGTTGGGTGAAGATCTTCCTTTTCCAGTATGCGTACAATGTACGAAATGACAATGTTGCTTCATCATTGTTCTTGTCATTGTCTGTTACAGAGGAGCTCCTGTAGGGTCTTTCTGAGGCTTTTTTCAGTAATCAGTTTATTCCATCTATTGGTCATTTTGTCCCATCTTTCTTTCTCTTTCCATTCTTGTGATATAGTCTCTGTATCAGAGGTGGTATTCAGCAAGTTCTGGCCAGTTCTGGAGAACCGGTAGTGGAAATTTTGAGTAGTCCTGAGAACCAGCAAATACCATCTCTGACTGAAGATTTTACAGTATCCTTCCCCTGCCACGCCCACCAAGCCACACCCACAGAACTGGTAGTAAAAAAAATTGAATCCCACCACTGCCCTGTATGTTAAATCTCTTGGATTCCATGATTGCAGCTGAGTTGGAAATGAGCTACCAATTGACAGCTGAATTCAATCTATAATGATTAGGTTTGTCCAAACTGTAACTGCTTATTCATAAAATATATCTGTTTTGCAAATGTATTTATGTGCAATCAGGTCAAATAAACTTTTATTAGTTTATTAGGAATGTCAGGGAACAGATATTATAAATAGCTGTCATGTCTGTAAACCATCCAGGAAACTTCAGCTGTATCAGTCTCATGGAAAATCAGCGGCTAAAAGAACAAAGGAACTCTATTGTGACATATCTGAATGGTTATCAAAACCAAAATTAAAACATCTCCAGATACTACAGCTTAGGACCCCCTCTGCACTTCTCTAATTTCATCAGTTGGGCAGTTGCCAAAGTTTTGAGGCAGTTGGGTGATGCTATTGAACTCTGGACATAGATCATCATTTTCAGGCTAATCCATATGACAGGCTGAGGGCTTCTTGATAAAATAGGAAAGCTGCTCTGTTTTCATTGTAGTTGGAAGTATTCACCCATTCCACCCTGCCTGTCATGTATTGCTTTACAAGGCAGACACCCCACTCACCCCAAATTTAATGTTTCAGAACCTGGTTTGCAGGGACTAACTTTGCCTAGTGTAGCAGGATCACCCAATTACGAGTGTGGGGTATTTTATCTGGCCCTGATCTACCTGTCCATTGAAGGAGGATAGTATTAGCTACTTTATGGGGCGGACTTTCATGTGCAGACACACAAATACAGAAATATACACCCAAACTAACTAGCTCAGAACCAGCTTTGGACAATTGCCAACATTTGCTTTCTCTCTTAGTCAGAGTAATTTGTGATTGGAAGCAATAGTCTCCTTCTTTAATTTGTACATTACATACACCAATTTTTACCCTCTGTTGATGTGGGAGAATAAAACTCAGCATGAGAGCATGCAAATATGCTAGCATGCTTTTGAACTTCTATATGCTTTGGAGAGAAAAAAACACCTTCATGAAGATATGAAGAAAAGCCCTCATAGATTAAAACTAAGTTTTGTACACCGTCACTAGAGTCACAGTGTGTTTGTGTGATATGGATAAGTATGTGCTCTCAACCCCAAAGAATCATAACAATGGAGAAATCACACTGGTCTTGAGAAAGCCCTTGGCAGGGCTTTCTCCTACATTAGGACACTTCTTATAATGATGGGGGTCCTTCAAGCTACTTTTAACTAGGGATAAAGAGGAAGTCATCTCTACACAATAGAACATGTGCTCCAGAATAATTTGGTTATAGATTACTAGGAGGTAAAAATCAGTATATTTTAATAACTTCCTTCTTGCAAATAGAAGATAGAATGGGCAACCTGTGGCTCTCAACTCACATGTTTTGCTTATAGATCTCAGCTTAAGCTCAAACCCAACTTGTAGGAGTCATTTTAGAGCTTTGAGAGCCAGCAACCCATCCTTTCCATATTGTTTACAGATGAAAGGAAAGCAACAGAAAGGGAAAAAAAGCAAAGAATGAGTGTCCTCACACAACCTTTCTCTCTGGTCTTAGCCCTTAAATGTCCAGTAGGCCTACCCATGGCTCAGTTCTTGACTGAAAAATAATGCCTGCATTTGCAATGTCAGTTGACAAAACCAGGCAAGACTAATACAGACTAAAGCATGTATCTCTTTGTGCAACATCCCTGCCACAAGTTAGTATTGGCAGGGATGGTTTTAAAATAGGCTTGGATAGATAATGGAAAAAATAATGGAAAATTGTATCATCTAATACAATTTTTTGTTAAGCAACATTTTTATTTATTTGTTTGTTTGTATGTATGTATTCTGCCTTTATTCTTGTTACAAATAACTCAAGGAGCAATCATATGCAATTACATTGTTCTCCTTCTGTTTTCCCTACAACAACGACTCTGTGAATTAGGGTGGGTTGAGAGATAGTGACTCACCCAGCTGGCTTTCATGGCTAAGGTGAGACTAGAACTCCTAATATCCTGGTTTCTAGCCTGATACCTTAATCATTAGGCCCAACTGGCTTTTATTATATTGTGGTATGACTTGTCTTATATTAACAATGCAGAAGTACTGTTGATATTTTGCCTGAGATTTCATGCCTTATTTACTCTACCAAGTAGATACTTATCTACAGTTAGAAAACTGAGGATGAACTGAAGTTGATAAACTGAAGGTTAGCTAAAGCACCACTTCTAAAGCATATCCTCATTTTTTTTGGGGGGGGGAGTATAATAAGTATTTAAAAAGTAGCGAGAGTCTGAAAATTGTTATTGTAGCTTGGCAGCACTATTAAATATGCATACAGTGGTCTTTTTGACAATTGTATTAATCCTTTTATAAAGCCTTTAGAAGTTCCATCACAGAGGTTTGGGTGCCGTTTTGATCTATTTATTATTCTTAAGTGTTCAGAGAACTGTCCCTATTTTCTAATTAACACTTTTAAAGATAAAAAAGTTACATATTAAATCAATCTGAATGATGCTTGTTTGTGAATCCCACAAGATAAGGCAATTTGCATGTTCACTTTGTACTTACAAACTAAATCTGAACATCTCCAAAGCAGTTCCTTATAATATAAACCTTTTGTGCATATTTGTAACTTAAAAGTAAGTTTGGCCTAATACACAGGCAGTGCCAATTATCTAAAGGGCTTTTTTTTTTACTGAAGTAAATACATGATACATGATTGAGATACAAAATTATGAGCTTGTTATTTTATATTGTTTGTAGAGGAACTGGAGGAAACTTCATTAAGAAAGTTAAGTGCTCTGCATCTTGCTTTCTTTCTCAAAAGCAAAAAAAGAAAAGTTTCCAGATCATTTGTTCATCTGGAGTCATTTGATGAGAATTACATTATTTATTGGGAAACATACCCATAGCTATCTTATTTGGATAGTAAAATGAATTTGCTAATTTTTATAGAGTATATCTTATGCTGGGTGTTGAGATTCTGTAAAGCAATGTCATCGCTCTTTCAAAATACTCTTACTGGTCCTCCAATAATGATGATTCAGCTGTACGCAAATGTTCATGGATTTTAGTATTTCACACTCAGTTCCAGTGACCTAAATCTGACCAAAGATCTGGGAATGAAATAAGTAATTGTGGGAATAATGGAGGAAACTAGAATCTCTTTGGTCAAATATACAGTATTGTCTAGCTTAGTATTATCTTTTGTTCCGTCTTCCTTTCTGAACCCAATAAACGTTTTCTGCTACTGAGTTAATTTACCACATTATCTAGTCCTCAAATCACTGTGTTAAATATGAAAATGCCAAAGATTGGCAGATTCAATATCTGATACACATACAGATAGACACACATTAGAGGAAGGGTATAGGCACCCCCCAATCTTGGTTTATAGATCCATATAAAAGTTATATTTCAATACTCTTAGAGGCCAGAAGTCTGGCAAAGGTAACAGATGGACCATGTTTTCAAAACTGTTCTTAACATTTATGCTCAGAAGGATATTTTAAACTGAACCAAGTGGTTTATGAATCTTGGCCTGATTTAAAGTATTGCCTATTTCCTCACCTATCACCCAACTACTCCTTGGAAGGACACCACTACTTCCAAGAAAAATATCTATAGAATTAAGTGAACTTGCATATTTAATTCTGCATATGTGGTTGGAAGCGATCATCATTGTCAATTTCAGTGGCCATCAAGGAACTTGATGTTCCATCTTTTGGTCTTCCTAGTTATTTGGTCGACTACTTCCAAAATTCTCAGCCAACGTAACCAGTGACCATGCTGAGTAGAAATTCTAGTAGTTATAGTCCAAAATATCTGAAAGGTATTTGGAAAGGACTGGTTTATCTTAGAGTACTGGTGCTTTTCATACAGTGAGACTGTGAACCCAACTTTAAGTGCAAATCTGACATTTTCCAAAAATGGCTACCTCGCAATCAATCATATGACCAAAAATGTTTAACTGATTTCATTTATACTAAATATATTTACAATGAATATACCATCCCAGATGCATTTTTTGGCATGAAAAATAAATATGATAGAACAAGGAACTGCCTCTCCTCATCTTAAATAGCATCCTGATTTCATTCTTTTAATCATGGAAGAAATATTTGAAACTTCCTCTCCAACACCATGGAAACAAAGTGTTACTAGACTAAAAAAAACCCCTTCTCTTGACTTACTTATAATCCCAGCATGTAACAGGGGCCTTATTAAAAGATGGGCAACTTCTTGTGAGAGAGAGGGGGGGAGAAGGGGGAGGGAGGGGGAGGGAGGGGGGGAGAGATATGTTATTTATGGCCAATAAATAATCAGCTCTATCATGGGGAATAGAAAAAGTTCAATTTTTTGTTGTAAAAAAGGAAAGGGGTGAAAGCTTTATACTCTGCTGGGTTGTGCAGGAAACAAAGCGTAGTGATGGTTATGTTAATAAACATTCTGTGAGTTTTCACAGCGGATCAGCAGAACGTCCTGAAGCACAGGTGTTTCTGTAATTGTGATACCTTGGGAAACTTCACACTGTTAAATGAGCCTCAGCTTCACACTTCCACCTGTGTAAGGTGGAAATGTACTGTTTGCACAACGAGCTATAACAGTCAACATGTAGGAGTGATTATAGGCAGGTACAAGACGTGTTAGGATGGGTTGTCCCACCCAACCACCAATTTGCTTCTTTATTCAAGAAACTATAGAAAACCCCACATTTATATTTACCAGTGTTGTAAAGTGGGAAATATCTGCTGTATGTGTTGGTAAGGTAATTATAAGAAGCCACCACACACAATTAAAACCTTCAGAGGACTATAAAAGGATCTTGAGCATTTCATAAGTAAGCAGGTGACTAGAAATATTGTTTGAAAACTGTCAATAATTGTCAAATGGGCTTTTTTGATATCTAAATATACTGACCAGTTCATTGGATTTATTTGCTTGGGTTCAAATGGGCCATGAGCCTTTTTTCCCCCTGGCTCTGCCAGGGGAAAAAAAGAAAGAAAGCTCTCAGACTGAATTATCAGTTTTTATTGGACTCCCTTCTTAGACAGGGAAGCCTTTGTTTATTTGATGAATGGGGGAGATGGCATAAAATGTTCAGTTGCCCAGCAGGAATTGTAGAGTTTATAGTCAAGCCTCACCAGGAATGGGAGCAAAGCATGGAAGATAGACAGAAATATGGCTACAGATCTTAGTAGAAGTGGGGAGGGGCAAAGAAGCTGCTAGAAAAATAGGCAGTGGATAGTTGAAGAAAAAAATAAAAGTCTGGGACAAGATAACACTCCCTTTCCAGTTGACTTTTTTAAAAAATAATAATTTATTTATTTATTTATTTTAAAAATACCCTTCAAAACAAAGTTCTCCTAGGAATCACCCAGACTGATAGTTGAACCTTACTTCAGCGCTAAAGATGGGTGTCAAGTTTTCAATATACCACACTGTAATTTAGGAGTGCTAGAGAATTTGCAAGGCCTTCACAAGTCTGGCCTTTATGAACAGGTAGAAAGCTACAACCACCATCCTGCTGATAGATAGTTCTCTTGGCCCATTTTATCTAAGGATCAGATTGGTTTTTGTGAAAGAAGGGCTGAGAATACTGTATAAGCCAAATTCTCTGAATGTTATTACTGCGATTTTTTTTTTTTAAATGAAAACATTCCATTGTGTTGAAACACTGGAAGGGACTAACATACAGTAATTATTTCTACTTAGCAAAATCTCCTTCAGGTAACACTCAACTCTTCATGACTACCTTAACACACCATATAATTAACATGGCAAAAATACCTAAATATTTTCCACTGCAACCTTCTGGATGTTTTCCAACCTTCTAGACTAGCTGACAGTTGTTGGAAGAAATATCCTCTGGGTTCAGTTCCAAGTGGGAAAAAGACAGTGGAAACATGGAGGCTGTTTAGAAAGAGGGTTTAATGGTGGACAGGACCACATGCCTGGGAACTCCTGGGCGAAAAAGGACAGGGCTGCTGAGAATCCCTTGGTTTCATACCCTCTGTTGGGTCCCACCTTAGTGTTTTCTGTTTCAGTGTAAGAAATGTATCCCATTGGCTGTCGGACTCACAGGGGCGGCGGGGGCGTCTTAACTTTGTCTGGACCACATGGCTTTACCTTAGTGCTGGCTAATGCAATCTTCTCAGATGCCATGTGGTGAGATGGGTAATCCTATCATTTCCTGAGGGCCAAGTCTTAATCCCATCACCCTGGAGCTGAAGGGGGGGGGGGGGGTCAGCGAGCTGCAGGAAGATGCCTTGTCTTTAAAATGTGTTTCTCCTTTTCTCATCCAGAGAAATATAATATTCTGCCTTTTTAATATTTGCTAGAATATTTCATTCTTCTAGGAGGAGGGTGGGTGCTAATTTTCTACACAGTCTTATTTCTTCCTTACAGCATGAGTTTCAAATTTAAAACATCACAAATGTTATTGAGGAATAGATCCTTAATCCAAGGGCCACAATACTGAAACCTTTTATACATTTGAAAGCATCCATTGACTATTTAAAAAAATGAAGAAGAAAAAAGAATAATATAGTATGCCAATAAACATAAATTTACTGGGTTGTATTAGTTTATTTTTACTGATCTTCCCATCACCTAAAATAAAAGGGTCTCAGTCCCAGTTCTCAGAGAGCCCATGGTTTATTTAAATATTTTAATTTACCTTTGTGCATATCCTATGGATGGCTGTGCTTTTATATAATATAGTTGTATTAAGGGTATATTAAAACCATAGCTAGGGGTTGAAAATATTCTTTGTCAGATGACTGGATGATAAAACAGTAGTAACTCCTTACTGTATTTTCTTTTTTGAAAAAAATAGCACTAGGAGGAAAAATTCAAGAAATAGATACAAATACAAATTTGTATATGTGTGTGTGTGTGTGTGTGTGTGTATACTCATATACATATACACAACTATATGATCATTATTGCACACACATTTCTTTTTCTTCCCTATTTTAAAAATGCAAAAAACCAAAAAGAAAGGAAGAAAATTCAATAATCTCTATCATTATTTTATTATTATTAAAACAAGTCCTTGTTATTTTGAATTACATGAATATTTTTTTCTTGAGAAACAAAGCACCTTAGAAGCTGAACTTCTCTGTATATGAAGTATAAAAATTAGAGAGAAAATGCCTGATACAATACAAGGAATGGTTTATTGTTTTTATACACTTGCTTGCTCTGGAAGTGGGCAAATAGTCCGCATTATGAACCAGAAGGGAAATTGTAATGTAGTGGCAGACAAATAATCTGCAGATTTTACAGTACAGGAAGCTGTACTATATACTGGAAATGCCGACATAAAGTTGTTCAATATATTTTATTTATTCTACCCAATAGAATGATGGATGGATGGATGAATGGATGGATGGATGGATGGATGGATGGATGGATGGATGGGTGGATAGAGAGAGAGAGAGAGATAAATAGAGAGATAGACAGATAGATATAGACAGACAGACAGACACAGAGAGAGATGATAGAGATAGACAGACAGACAGACAGACAGACAGATAGATGAGAGAGAAAGATGATAGACAGACAGACAGATATAGATAAATCTTCATAGTGAACTCACTATTGGAACACATCATAGTGGGTTTTAAAAGCTATGGATTCAATTAATTTAGTTTTGCATCCCTGAAGTCTAGGTCCATTACTTTATTTAAAAATGTGAAACTGGCATTCTCGATGTTGAAGTCCAAAAATTATAAAGGAGCCATGGTTCTCTACCTCTAAAGTAGAGGATAAACAGTCATTATCTATGTCCTTCTTGATTAATCGAAATTTGGAATGCCCCCACAGATCTGTGGATATACAGTATATATTTTACCTGAATTACAAGCAGAAATCCTGACAAACTAATCCATTAGAACACTTGCAAACTGGTCATCTGAATTAGCATAGAAGTTGTGGTCACACAGGCCCTAATGACATCAACCCACTCTGTTTAATGGATTTTCAAGTTTGCCAAGAATAATCACTGTTGGTCAAAAGAGGGGACAAAGCAGAAGAATCTTCACCCTTTATTTCCTCAGGGTTGAGAGTTTGACAGGAGGTTGAGCATAAATGATTGAGTTATGTCTATTGGTGGTTGAGACGAGATACATTTCCCCCCAGAATAGTGCTAACTGTGGTAGCAACTTTTCCAAACTAACTAAAATAAATTGCTAAGTAGCTGCAATGCATTGTTTTCAGTGCCCTTAGGATTCATGCAAAAGGAAGAAGAAAAATGAAATAAAATCTATGATATGAAGGGAATGAAATCCCTTCACATACCGTTAACTATCCAGCCTTCCACAATCCAGTTCCAAAGAATTATCAGCTATTGCACTCATCTGAGTTCAACCTCAGATCTATGGCTTGAACAGGTAGTCCTTGACTTATGGCCACAATTGAGCCCAACATTTTGATTGCTAGGCAAGACAGTTGCTAAGTGAGTTTCGTCCCATGTTATGACCTTTCTTGTCACAGTTCTTAAGTGAATCACTGTAGTTTAGTAATAGGGTTGTACAGTGAATCTGGCTTCCCCACTGACTTTGCTTGTCAGAAGGTTGCAAGGGGGAATCACATAACCTTGGGACACTGCAACCATCATAAATCTGAACCAGTTGCCAAGCATCCAAATTTTGATCACATGAGCATGGGTATGCTGCAACGGTAAGTCACGGACATAAGTCACTTTTTTCAGTGCCATTTCAACTTTGAATTTTGTCTCTAAATGAATTGTTCTAAATAGAATAGAATAGAATAGAATAGAATAGAATAGAATAGAATAGAATAGAATAGAATAGAATAGAATAAAATAGAATAGAATAGAATACTTTATTGGCCAAGTGTGATTGGACACACAACGAATTTGTCTTGGTGTAAATACTCCCAGTATACATAAAAGAAAAGATACATTCGTCAGGAGTCGAGAATCATAAGGTACGACACTTAATGCTAGTCATAGGGTACAATAAGCAATCAATCATATTACGAAACAGTCAATATAAATCATAAGTATACAAGCAACAAAATTATAGTAATACAGTCACAAGTGGTAGGGGATGGGTGATAAGGAATGATGACAACCACCAATAGACATAACTCAATCATTTATAGTAGTGCAGACTTTGTAATAGTTGAACAGGATTGAGGGAATTATTTGTTTAGCAGAGTGATGGCTTTCGGGGGAAAACTGTCCTTGTGTCTAGTTGTTCTGGTGTGCAGTGCTCTATAGCGTCGTTTTGAGGGAAGGAGTTGAAACAGTTTATGTCCAGTATGTGAGGGATCTGTAAATATTTTCACAGCCCTCTTTTTGACTCATGCAGTCTACAGGTCCTTGATTGAAGGCAGGTGGGTAGTAATTGTTTTTTCTGCAGTCCTAATTATCCTCTGAAGTCTGTGTCTGTCCTGTTGGGTTGCAGAACCAAACCAGACAGTTATAGAGGTGCAGATGACAGACACAATCATTCCTCTGTAGAACTGGATCAGCAGCTCCTTGGGCAATTTGAGCTTCCTGAGTTGGCACAGAAAGAACATTCTTTGTTGTGCTTTTTTGATGATGTTTTTGATGTTAGGTGTCCATTTTAGGTCATGTGATATAGTAGAACCTAGAAATTTGAAGGTCTCTACTGTTGATACTGTATTATCTAGTGTTGTAGGAGCTGGTAGTCAGGGAGGGTTTCTTCTAAAGTCTACCACCATGTCTACGGTTTTGCATGTGTTCAGTTCCAGATTGTTCTGGTTACATCACGAAGCAATTTGTACAACCTCCTGTCCTGTCTGTATGCGGATTCATCGTTGTCTCGAATGAGACCAATCACTGTGGTGTCATTAGCAAACTTCAATATTTTAACAGATGGATCATCTGAGATGGAGTCATTGGTATATAGGGAGAAGTGGAGAAAGTACACAGCTTTGGGGGGCCCTGTGCTGATTGTTCAGGTATCAGATGTGATTCTGCCTAGCTTCACATGCTGCTTCCTGTGTGTTAGGAAGTAGAGGACTACCTGTATTCTTTGAGTTCCTCCTTACCACCATATCAACGTTCATGGATTGGCTGAAAACTATATGGCATAAGTTGTGCTGCACCGCTAGTTGAGTCTATTGTGCCTCAGTTCCTCTTCTCTTTACAGGTTTCCTGCAGGATAAGATCAGGAAACCAATTGGTTATCTTTTGGGCTTTCTTTATTGTCTCATTGAATCTTACCTTCTGGTGGGAAAGAAAGAGCTACCAACAGTGTGATGAGATAGAATGAGTGTGGTAAACAGTTGAGATATTTAGTCAACTTTCAACTTGCCAAATTGATGGTTCACTCAACTACTAGTTTTTTTGAAAGAGCACTAAACCCATACCCCAAAAGTAGCCCAGATGGCAAGCATGGGTGGAAGCAGGAGGTGCAACTGTTAAGGAGCACTGGAGAATTTACCTAGTACCAGTGGTGGGCTGCTGGATGTCAGAGAGGTTCAGGCAAACCCCTTGCTGTGTTCTCTGGCTGGGCCCGCCCACCAGAGCTATGCTATGCTATGCTTGTGCTATGTTTTCCATAAATAACTAATTTTTCCCCTGCCCAGGTGAATTCCGCGCTGCCCTGCTGTACTCACCGGAGCTGCCTGAGTCGATTAGCTGCCTGTTTGAATCTGTGTTTTAGCCCCAAAGCAGCAAGTGCGAGCCCCTTGTCAACAAAAGTGCAGCCCACCTCTGCCCAGTACCTCTTGTCTGCATTGCAGCTGTTGGGTTTAACATTTTTCTAGCAGTGCAGTAAATCTCTCTCTGCCAAAACTGTCCAATCCATAGGTTGTAGGCCCAGTGGAAAGTTCTGAGGAATATTGGGCTTGCTTTTGCCTGCTGTTCCATCCTTCCTGAGACCTCTCAGTCAGTCTAGTTCTGATTGGAATTCAGTATATATTAACATTGAAAGGAACAGCATGTATCGGCCCATCTGTACTTGAACATAGTTGGTGAATGATGAAACTCACAAGTACAAAGAAGGGCCTAGGAGTAAACAGAAGGTCACTCTTTCTCCAACTAATAAAAATAATAAAAAAAGCATTGCCGAATTTATTGGCAGAAGTGAGACTGTTGCAGGGAAAGTGATAGACGCTGCCTGAAGCCCTTGAAGAAAAGTTGCAATGTAGCCTAACAAATAAATAATAAATAAATAACATCTGTAATAGTTTTACTCAGGACAGACCTAGCAATACACAAGTGGCAAATCCTGGCTCTCTTTAGAGTTGAAATCAACCTTCTGTGCAACACTGGACTGATGCTTTCCCTCCACAGAGAGCTAGACCTGTTGTTGTTGTTTTAGCCTGCTGCGTTTAAAAGACACATCTCACACTCTTCCCAAGGAGCACTAAACCTACGTTTGGCACTTTCTGAAACTCTAATCGAGCCCTACATGGGGGGGGGGAATGCTTTTGGGGGAGCCAATTTGAGGATGCCAGTTGTCCAAAAATCTTCTGCAGCAGAAGCCAAGAAGGCCACGGAGGATAGTAACCAGGGGCCAGGCAGGAGGAGGCGTGCCTGCGGCAGCTGAAAACACACAATTGCTGATAGTGTCTTGAGACAGCAGTGTAGATTGTGCTTCTGGCAAAAATTGTGTTGGGAGAAGAAGGAAATCCCACTTTAACACTGAAAAGAGCTAAATAAGAATACAAACTGCTCCACTGTGAGCTAGGGATGAGAGACAGGCAATAACCTGAAGACATGGCCTTTAAAAACAGCAGCGTATCTTCATGATGACTTTGTTTGGAAGTCTTCCCTGCCTTGAGATTAGATGTATCTGCTCTAATCTGGCACTTAATTCATGTCTCCAGGAGCAGAAGTCTCTTTTTATTTTTCCCAGTGCCACCTGACTACTTTCTTTGCTCACTTGTCTTGAATACCCAGAGAGAAACAATAACCTTAAACCTTCCATTGGATCTGGCCCAGTCTGCCTCTTTCGGGGTGGAATCCTGGGCCATCAGCACACTAATCGAGCTATTTTCTCTTTGTAAACATGAGTTTGTGGTTTAAAAATAAAGGTGTTAGACTTGAATGGTTGTTTAAGCTTTCATCCCCAATTTCTGATAGTTATGCTCTACTCTGTTGACAGTAAACAAACCTGTTGTGTACACATTCATTTTTTAAAAAAAAAATTCCCTTAGTTCTTTCACTGGTCTTGATAGCTACACGCACAGGAGAACATAAGTACACAATCACCAGGCATGTTCAAAAGAGTAGAATTGTCCACTTTTTTGTTTAGAATAGTTGTACATTAGAAAGCAACAGGAAAATCAGGAAAAAAGAACAATAGGCATATATAATATTAAGTATTATTTCAAGTATATAATATAATATATATATACATACTTATATAATATTAAGTACTATTTCAAGCACACAACAGGGATAGAATGTTGTAGTAATCCAGTTGAGTGGTGACCTCAGGATGAGCTATTGTCCAACTAGGGATTTGACTGCACATATTTGGTATTGGACAAAAATCTCCTTGCCCATAATTTCCATCTGTTACTTAAGCAGGAACTATCTGTCCCACAGGGTCCCACAGACCCCTTGCCTTTAGTCCCAAAGGTGGTTTTTTGGACTTTCTTGTTTTTTTCTTTGAAGACTTTTCGCTTCTCATCCAAGAAGCTTCTTCAGCTCTGACTGGATGGTAGGGAATGGAAAAGGATTTATATTCCTTGCAGACAGCTGGTCAATCAGTGTTACTTTCAGGTGTAGCATGAACCTTAACAAAACTATCAGAAAGAATGGTATTGAATTCTGTAAATAATGATGGATAATAGCCAGGGGTGGAATTCAAATTTTTTAACTGCCGGTTCTGTGAGCGTGGCTAGGTGGTCGTGGCTTCTTTTTTTGACAGCATCCCCCCCCCCGAGTTTTTTTGCCTCCTGGGCCTCAGTGAAGCTTCCTGGGGGGTACCTTTGTTCCCAGAAGGCTTCCCTGGGGCCCATGAAGGCAAAAAAATGGAGCTGGGGGGCGCAGCACTTTTTTGCCTCCTGGGCCTCAGGGCAGCCTCCTGGGCCTCAGGGCAGCCTCCTGGGTGAAGCAGTAAGACAGTGAGGGGGATCCCAGAACAGCTGATCATCGGAATAGCTGATCATTGGGAGGAAAAAGAAGAATAAATACCTTAAGGAGTGAAAGGATGGGGGAGAATGCAGTCAGCAATGTCGGGCATCTCCGCAATGTTGCGCATGCGCGATAAGGACTGACTGGGTGGGGAGGGGCTGGTGGAGATGGGCGGGGCTGGTGGAGATGGGCGGGGCCAACCAAAGGCATGATTTGCCAGTTCTCCAAACTGCACTGAATCATAACCTGTAGAATCCCACCCCTGATAATAGCCTTCTTGGTAGTATTTGGAGCTTATTTCATTCCATTTAGTCTCTTCAGAGAACCATTTGAGATTTTTCTTATATTTCTAGCTCAGCCTGGATGGAGGTATAGAAAATGATTGATAGCATCTGGTGGCAGTTTCATAGAGATGTGAAGCGCAGAGGAGAGCTCCAAGCTCTGTGGAACCCAGCATTGACGTAACTAAAGATTTCAGGACATCCCAACTTTTCTTAAAATTTACTCCTTGCAGATTTATCACCTGCCTTTCCTCCAAGAGCTCAAAGCAGCATAAATTATACTCCTTCCTCCAACACTTCCCACAAATGTCTGGTGTATTCATTCATATCCTTGTCACCAAATAATGAAATGGCCCTTGAAGAACACCTTGAGATAGCAACTACAGTAACATACAATAGCCCACCTATTAACTAGAACAACTCAGGATTGTCCTATTAAACCAATATTGCATTGGTTAATGGATTGTATCTGGATATAAATGCTAATGAGCATCTCTAAAATTGAAGATGGCTGGGAGGCTGACTGTCTCTGAGACTGCTGATGCCAAATCAAACCTGCCTACTTAAGGTATATCTGTGCAGGTATCTGGGGTGCAATGAAATTGGAGTTTCAGGTAAACCACCTCTGTAAGTGCTCCCCTCCAGATGCAGGTGATAAATCCCAGAATATAGCAATATCACTTAGACTTACAATATATACCACTTCACATTGCTTTTACAGCCCTCTCTAAGCAATTTACAGTGTCAGCATATTGCCCCCACCAATCTGGATTCTCATTTTACCAATGTCAGGGCTCTGACAACGATGAGAGCAAAAGCAACCCAATGGTGAGTGGACCGATTCCTCTTTTGTCTTCCCAATATGGCTTACGGCCCCTAAAACAGGAAATAAAGGAGCCTTCCAAGCACTACTAGTTTCAGGCTGCACCAGATGCCTGATCAACCTAACCACGGTCCTAAAACTGGGAACCAGAATGAAAAAGCTGGCCCACCCAATAGTTCGAACAAGTAGAACCAGACCAGATAAATATTTTTGAGTTGACAACCAACCTCGGAAGGATGGAAGGCTGAGTCAACCCTAAGCCGGTGAGACTCGAATGGCCAAACTGCAGTCAGCTAGCAGTCAGCAGAATTCTAACTAGTGTGCCATCATGGCTCTTGAAACAACTTGAAGCAACTTGAAAATATGAAACAACTTCTCACTCCAAACATTCCAGAAACTTTTAAAAATCACATTTGGGTACAGAGATCACTTGGGATGAATCTTTCTGCTTGGTATGATAAGATGCCATGATTCTACCAAATGTTTGGTGAGAATAGCACTTATGGATACTATTTTTGCTATTGATATTACAATATTTGATCATTTTGAATTCTTGTAGAATACAGTGTCATATTGTATGTTTAATTTAATATAATAATGTGCCTAATTAACATACATACTTCCAAAAATAGCAGCCCTTGGTTATTCCATCCTTAACCTTTTTCTATCATAACAAAAGTCTTCTTTGTTTCTCATTCATAATCAGGGCCTTCTCTGTGGTATCCCCTTCGATATGGAACATCATTCACCTGGATTGACCCCCATCTTATTGCTTTTCTGAAAGGCCATAAAGATGTGGCTTTGTCAGCAGGCCTGAGGACCCTAAATAGAAATGGAATCAATCAAGTGGTTGATCTTATTGTGTTTTTGCTGCAGCTGCTCGCTTTCTCTCTGTGTGTGTGTGTGTGTGTGTGTGTGTGTGTGTGTGTGTGTGAGTGTGTGCACACGCACAGTTTTATGATTTTCACGTTGTGGATTTTTAATGTTGTAAGTTACCTGTATGTGAGCTGGGAGGCTATATATATTTGTTAACAGATAAATTTGCTTAATAAATAATTGAATAAATAAATTTATTTAGTAAATAAATGAACAAATAATTTTGATCAATAAATAAAATTAACAGCAGCAGAATAAATATGGAAAATAGAACAGCAAAAGATTCCTTTTCCATGAGCTAAGAGGGGAAAGATCTAGAAAAAGTCTCTCTAAAGTGTCCCAAAATGCTCAAGGGTTTATGGGACCCCATAAAGTTACCTCGTTCTGATCAGGCCCCTCACTGTGTCATTCTCATCAGCTATGAGAAGCAACCCTCTATGCCCAATTCCTTTCCCATCTCTGTTGAATCATTATTTTTCCTGCACCTATCAATCAGAAAGATGCTTGGCTTATCCATAAGTATATATGGTACTTATCTGCATCCTACAGTTATGTCCAGACCTTAGCCCAGTTGAAAATAGGTGATTTTGCCTTCAAGTGTACAAGTACAGCCAAAACTGTAGAAGAGATATTTTCCTTGTATTCCTGTTTGACTGTAGACCCACATCTATTTAAAATAGTAAGGGCATAGTAATTTCAAACATTATACACAGTGGTGGGCTGCAACCAGTTTAACAACTGGTTCTATGAGTGCTGTACAAATCAGCTGAGCTAAAAAAACAAGGAAATATAGGACAGGAAAAGGCGGGGGTGGGTGGACAGGTCCAACTCCTCACTGGAGATACCAATTCGCTAGAACCAGTGTGAACCGGCATCAGCCCACATCTAATTATACATGACAAAAATTCCTCTCCTCCTCCCTCTCCTAGTCTCCAATCTATTATTGCACTGGAAACTTTTTTTTTTAAAGAAAATTCTGCATCTGGTTCCAGATGACACTGTTCATCTTGCAGTTTTTCTTTTTTCTTAACATCATATCTTCAAAGGGAAAGAACCCCTGTTTTAATATTATTCCCAGTCACTTTCTATTAGGGGATGTGTAACATGGTAAACGGTACCCAAGGGAACTGCCCCATGGATCCGTCACCACCAGGGAAAATGTAACACTCAACTTGGTATCATTGTCATTTTCTTTCACGATTAATCCCACTGCTATACTCTGAGCCATCATGAACATCTAATTTCTGAGAGGGATGAACCAGACAGTCATTGTTCTGAGAAGTTGCTTCACCTCTGGATTCATTGTATCCATTTACTGTAAATCATCAGCTGCAGAATTCCAGCACTGAGGTTTATCTTAAAGACTTTGGAGTTAAAATAGTCTGAATTCTCCAACTTAAAGTGAAGGTTTCTGTGCTACCTTAATCCAAATTGGACAACTTCAACAGCAGTTTATACATTGAGCATGTGTGCATGCTCGAATAAACGCTGAGTGCATTTTCCCTTCTTCTAAGGATTAGAAATTTTTTGGTCCTTTAAAAATGAATGCAAGCCATCATGAGATACTGGGAGTTATGGCAATTTCAAGGAATATAGAACACCCCAAGAATAAAGGAAGAGTGATCACTGGTAAAGGAAAGGATGGAAAGATTCTGTAAGTTCCATGCTAATTGACTCCCTTATACTGAAATCCCGGTCAGATGGCAATTTCCTTCTTTTCAGCAGAGTTTCTTGAATTGCTCAACACAGATGCTGAAAATGGAGCACTTATTTGCTGACTAGAAAATCTCAGTTGAGGTCGATTGATGAAGCAATGCAAAGAAGCCTGTTCCTCAGATTGTGGGTATACTATAGCAAACCTCATCCTTGCTACTTATGTATTCAAAAGGCAGAATATTTTTTTAAAAAAATCTATTACTTAAGGTGCAACATGCTTCACTGGCAATTTCTCAGAGAATACCAGATTATTTTTACAATTAGTAGGACAAAGCGTAGCCAACATAAACACACAAATACAAAAGACACACACACAGGCAGAGAGAGAGAGAGAGCGCTAATGTAGAAGAGATGTTAAGGAAATTCAAGCTGTACCAAATACGTTGGAAGTGAGATTCCCATTGTTCTGCTTCAAAATCTTAGAAGGTTGGGAATTAACTAACGGAACAAAAATGAAGCAAGAAAGGTACAGTAGCTACTTTCTTGAAAACAAATCCATTCTTTTTCATTCCTGCCATTTGTCTGAATTCTTCCTCCGGGCGAGCTGGACAGCTGCACCAGTGAGTTTTTTAGTCATGGGTTGTAAGCCCCACCTGGCTATATTTATTTAGCAGACAGCTGGCAGAATGAAATAAAAAGGGGGGAAAAGAGTGAATAGCAATGTAGGAACTGCATCCAAAACAAAAAGAGAGAGATTTGGGTGTTTTTTTAAAAAAATATATTTGTTGGATGCATATACAATTGGGGGGGGGGGGTGCGGGGGCGGGAGGGTGCTCATCCTAGGTTTATATTTCCAACCTATGTCTTCAACACTTCCAAAATGAAGCTGGAACGCTGAATCTCAAGGTTGTGAGATCCCAATTATTATCAAAGACATAGTCTCTCCTTCCTTATTTTATTTAAGTTGATTTTCAGTTTTATTTACACCCAGAGCCATGTTAGTTTTAAATCAAGGTGGGGATGCTTTATTGTCATTGTAAGTATGATCGTGGCTTTCTCATGGCTAAAATGCTGCAAGTAGATTGTTGTATATCTCTCTCTGTGTGTGTATGTGTGTGTGTGTGTGTGTGTGTGTGTGTGTATTTCCCAGCTTAAAGATAAGAAGGAGGCAAAATTGTGGGAATGGCATCCGTTCTGCATCTGTTTCTCTCACAAACCTATCAAATATCTAATTTTTGGCATTACTTCTGGCTCCAATGGGGGATGACATAAACCAGCTTTGTGGTTACATATTTCACTTTTAATCTCACAAAAATGAAAATCAGCACTGAAATGTCCCTTTAAATGAGACTCCGTGAGATCTCCCTGCAAACATAGAAAAAGGGCGTTAGTCTGATTTAACTTAATATGCAGCATATGTAGAAGCTTGATTTTCAACTGATTCAGTGCAACAATCTGAGCTAAACCCTTCAGATTTGTAAAAACCATATTTTAGCCATTGTGAGTGAAAAGATCATTGTGGGGGAAATGCCACAGTACTGAAGCAAATGGCAACACAGGCAACAGCAGCCTAGCATTGTAGTCCATGATATTTCTTGTTCAAGTGTGCATTGTTTGGTCTCAACACAATGCTTGGAAACTGTCAAACTGAGTAGTGTTTGCTTCGCTCTGTATCATGCAGGGATTTGAGATTATTCAGACATGAGTTCTTCATTATATGGATAAATATGGTAGGGAGACATTGTTTGGAAGGTTTGAAAAGAATATGGTTTGGCCTTTGCCCAGTTGGAGGAACTCCAGCAAGTGAAGGTAGTGATCCAGCAAGCCCACTTAACTCCTTCAGTTCTACTCCCTGAGGTGAAATTGAGAGAACAGGGGACATTTTTTTAATGGGGATTAAGTTTTTAAAAAGGAGGCACCGCCCACACAATTGGAGTTTAAACCTTATGTTCATAGTAGCTCCGATGGGGAAGGGTTAAAGTACACTTTGTGTCCTAGATGGGTGCCAGTTTAATTCCTCATGATATTATATTGCAGGTAGTAGTCCTCAAAATAGGACCACAATTGAGCCCAACATTTCTGTTGCTAAGTAAGACAGTTGTTACATGAGTTTTACCCCACTTTATGAACTTTATAAATCACTGAGAACACAAGGCTGAAGACACAAGCCTGAAGATGATGAATGAGACTTCATCGAAACGTCGCCTAGATATTTCCAATTCTACGCGGGAGAAAACCCGAAGAACCAATATATATATATATATATATATATATATATGCAGGTCTTGGTGTGTTCGGGTCTTTTCCCGTGTAAGATTGAGAGTATCTTGGCGACATTACAACACAGCCAATGACCCAGGAGATTACAGCACAAGACCCAGGATGTCACAACAATAGAACTCAGAAGGTCATCACACAGCCCATTACCCAGGTCGTTACAACACAGGAGGCTGATAGACACACAGCCAATATCTCAGCCACACATGTCCTTACGAAAAAGCCAACCAATCTGCAAACATAAACTCCATCAACCAATCAAAAAATAACAACACAGCCAACCAGCCCGCTTACAACAGAGCCAGCACACCACACCTCCCCACCAGTATTTATAGAGAGACGGCAGCTCCGATTACACTTTGCTCACACAAGCATGAAACCAAAAACACCAGCCTGAAGATGGCGAGTGGGACCTCGTCAAAACATCGCCAAGATACTTTCAATCTTACATGGGAAAAGACCCAAACATGCCAAGACCTGCATATAAGTTGTATTCACAACAATTGTGTAAAAAATGGTCGAAAGTCACTTGTTTTGGTGCCGCTGTTAACTTTGAGCGTTCCCTAAATGAACTGTTATAAATCAAGGATTGCTTGTACTTCTACTCTCAATCGTACTACAATATTTGGAGGTTAGCATCTTCCACCTGCCCAACTCAGATGCTGAGAATCCAGAACGTTAGACTCTAAACATATCATGACCCAGTCAATGCTCTATCTGCTCTTAAAGCAGAAATTTCATTCATATGTTCCTTCAGTATTTCTCTAGGTTCTGTATTAAATAGAGGTGTGTGAAAAGACCCCAGAGCCCATCCAGAAACAAGACCGCCATACAGAACCCAAAACAAATATAGAAACAAGAAAACTATACTGCTCACCCTGCCTCACACATGTGTGTTTGCCAGCAATTTGCAAAATCAGCAAATAAAGAAATAGTCTGAATGTTGTTGTTATCAGGGAATGCTGCCTGGCCATCAAGGCACAATTCTTTCCTTTTCTTTTTTCATTTAAACTCCAAAATGAGGCCAGAGTTTTGGTATGTGCTTTTTATTTAAATAAACAAAACAAATCCGGAAATCTAGTCACACTTCCCTGATAAGGTACCCTGGGAAATCTAATAGCTGGCATTTCTTAGGAGAGGGGAAAGGACACAGGAAGGAAAAGACAGAGGAGTGGCAATGTCACAACCACAAAAAAACCCTTGTGCAAGACAGCTGGCATCCCAAAAGCAGATAGAAGATAATTGGGGTATTGACATGGTGGCAGAGCACTCATAATAAATTGATTCCTCCAAGCATCAAAGTCAGTTGGAGAACAATTTGGGGGTAGGGATTCAGCCTAGGAACTAGTAGACTGTGAGTTCTAGTCCTTCCTTATGTATGAAGCCAGCAGGATGACCTTGGGTCAGTTTCTCTCTCTCTCTCTCTCCCCCCGTCTCCCTCCCTCTTTCAGACCTAGGAAGGAAGCAATGGCAAACTACTTTTGAAAAAAAACATGCCAAGAAATTTGTAGTGACCAGATCAGGTAATGATCAGGAATCAAGACTTGAAAACACACACACACACACACACACACGCACGCGCACACACATGGATCACAGCAGAAAGAAGCATGCTATTCTCCTTTCTCCAAATGTGATTTCAGAAAACCACACAGCTTAGAAAACACGATTGCATTTGTGACACTGGCTTGAAGTGAATCTCCAATTCTTGGAGGAAAATATCTGAGATACTAAAGAGCAAGACTTAAAATGAAACCCGTTACATAATTATTCAGTTTCTTTCCCACAGCAAGAGCAACCCGTACACGCACCCTTCGTCTTCTTCCCTCTTTTTTTTTTTTTTTCCCTTTGGCTTGCTTCCACCAGTGCCTATACATCTCCACAGAGCATAGACTTCATGGAGCCAGGCATGATACGTGCATGTAAAGAGTCCAAAGTAACCAAAAACATTGGTATCCATATCAGATGCTTCAAAGGGAAGGAGGCTTTTGGCAAGCTTAATCCCCTGGGCTTGGGGAAATCAGTGCAGAGAGCAAAGAGAGACAGCAATTGCAACAGGCAGTGTATGTGTGAGTGCAGATCCTGCACACACACACACACACACACACACACATACACATCAGAAACTTTGGGCTGCCATCAAAAAGCAAGCCTGCAGCTACAGAGAAAGGAGGGTATCAGAGGTCATGCTAGGCTTTGGACTCAGCCTCCCAGCCAACCAACTTCTCTTGCAATCCCTGTTGCAACCTATGTTTTCCTTTCAGTTTACGACAACCCATTACATCTACTTGGTCAGATAATTATAGGAGTGGTATAACTTTTCAGTTTTAACTGTGATTCATTAACACTGTGATCCTCTTCTTCCCCACCCACTCACAAATCCAGATCCAGTCTTTTCCCGCTGCCTCTCCACTCCTTATGCATACTTACATGCATGCACACAGTGGGGAGGGGGAAGGAGAGGGGGGAGGGAAGGGGGAGGGAGAGAGAGAGAAAGAGAGAGAGGGAGAGAAGACTAATTTGATATTTCTCAATTCTTTGGCAAACATTTTCTTAAGAGTCCATCAGTGTCTGTTCTCAATGAACCTGAAACCTCTGCCAACTTCTTTACTAAGGGAAATTGATTCTTATTTATTCCTTTTCAGAATAAGAGAAATCATGATGAATTTTAATAGGCTAACCCCCCACTGCTAAAAAAAAGCCTCCCTCCTTTTGCTGTATAAGCTTTGAAACACATAAATCAAAAATAAGATTGGCTTAGAGAGAGAGATAGACAGAAAGACAGACAAACAGACAAGAGGAAAGGGAAGGGAAGGGAAGGAAGAATTCCTGTGAAGCACTTCCACAGATTGATGATTGCCTCCTTCATTTAGCCATTTCCTTTTCCCAATATTTCTTATTATAAAGAGATCTGTAACATTTTCTTATTACATTATGAAAAACCTCATCAATTATACAGTATTTACAATTTCTTCTTTGTTTAAAAAAAGAAGAGCAAAATTACAGAATGGGTTTTATTTATGTATTGAACAGCTGTGAATACCTACATTTTGATTCTGTCAAGCATACATTTCTTCAAATAGGCATTCATCAAATTATTTATTTTTGTTGTTGTTGTTGTTGTTGTTGTTAACCTGCAATTTGATTCACAGTCTGGGACTGGTAAAAACTTAATAGTTCAAATCCTAACCAAGAACCTAAGAGCTGTTAAGATAATATCTTAACTTTCCAATATCTTCTTCCAATGGGAGATGCTGGATTCATTTAATGATCACATGATTCAACAACTGCAATGATTTATTTACTCACCTGGCAGAAAAGGTCATAAAACCACATGCAACTCATTGCCTTGCTTAGCAACAGAAATTCTGTCCCAGCTATATTCATAAGTCGATGGCTACCTGTAATTTATTGATATGAAACTTGTTATGCTGAATCCTCTCTAACACTCAAATTTGTCAGCAAATAGTACAGGCATATGTGATTTCATTTTTTAGAAATTCAAATATAAAGATGCCAAGTACAAAAGCTCATAAAGTACTTCTAACAAATGGCAAATTTCATATTCATCATCCAGTTTTGTCAAGGACATGCAACACATATAGCAGTATAGTATTTCTTTCTAATAATATTTATTTATTTATTTGAAAATTTATATTGCTGCCTACTCACACATGGCAACTCAAGGCAGCTTACAAGTTAAATTACATTTTATCATGTATCTACACCTCTAAGAAAACATCACTAATCATATTGTGTTATTTATATATCACATAGCAGCAATGATTCCCCCCCATCTCTCCAATTTTTTTGGAGAGATTTCTATTGATTGTCAGAAAATAAAAGACCAAGAAGTTTCTGGACAGTTTTTCTAAAAATAACTGCTTGGAAAGATTTAGGGGTAGTATTGAGCTGAAGAGAGGCTAACCAACCATTTTCTGGGAGGAAACACATGACTTACCTTGACAGGTGCCATACAGTACTCTCAACCAGTCTGAGAATGTCTGATGCAATCTCCTCCTGAAGTAATCTAGCTTTAAACTCTCCCAATTTTTGCTGTCTTCTATAACTTTGATTCTCATTTGTAATATCATTTGTAGCAAATCTCCAAGGGCTAAAATCATGCTTATGGATCTACAATGCCTCTCAGTTGGCAAAATCAGTCCACTGGCTTATGCAATATGCCTAGGCAACATCCAAGAGTTCCTATAATGTACTGAAGATGTCCCTGTCTATGTCTAGATTTTAAGAAAAAAAAATTCCATGTTATTTTGTTCAGAATTGTTCTTGATCATTTCAGAAACCCAAGAATATGAAGGCATCAGATTCCCAATTAACTACAGATTTCACATGTGCCAGCACATATCTAAGGAGATTAGAATTTACTGAATTACAATTTCCAACATCCTTCTCATTAATCATAGTAGGGGGGGTCCAACAATACTGGGAAGACCCCAGATCCCCCACCCTTGGCAAAGAACAGAGTCAGGAGTCAATGGTGTGTGGATAAATGTGGTGGTTCTTCTACCTGAAAGACATGGAAGAAGCATGGAACTCGCTTGCCATTCATAGCTGGGAAGCTATGGGACAGGGAACAAGCATGGAAGTGGAAGGAATGGACTTTGTATTCATGTGCCTTGTTCTGGTCCTCTCAGGAATACTTTTCATGTTTCTAAACGAAGAAACATCACAGATCTCTTGTGTATCCAAGCAGCATATTGGATGGGCTCTATTGCAGTCTCTCAAATGGTGATTCACCATCCCTTTTTACTGAGAAGCAAAGAATTCCTCATCAAGTGGGGAATGTTACTGCAATCATCAAAACAGCCAAGATGCACAGTGGAGGCATGACTCCAGAATGTTATTCTCTTTTGGTGTGAAAATTTCTTGTGAAAATGGTTAGCTATAATATTGACCATTGGATGGTCTATAGTATAACCATCCAATAGAAGAGAAAATATGTAGCAATCTCCATATTCACTAACAGTGATGACTTGGGTAATGAAATATCTGCATGCAAGCAACCTTTTGAGAGAACCAAGAAGTCGACAGTCTAATCATGCATGTAATAGTTTAGGTTGTAAAATGTTTTTAAAACTGGTTATCTTTATTTGCATGCAAGTGTAAATCAGATTCTGGAAAAAATGTGAATGTGCTATGTCCTGCCTCCTTCCAGATTCAGATTCAGAGATGGTTGAATCCTTTATTGCCTTGTAAGTTAATACAGTGCAACATTTATGATGGTTTTCTTCAAATGTATTGTTGTTGCTGCTTATGAAATTGAGTTTTGTTTTTCTGTTTTGACTGTAAGGGTTTTGGGAAAATTGTTTAGAATTTCCCATGGTAGTATTTTGGATCACGGTGAGATGGCACACAGCGATAGTGTAGGTGTTGTGGACTTCTGCTATCCATCTTTCCAATATTCTGAAAGCTCCCAGGTTGCCAACACATCAAAGTTCAGTGAAGGTGTTTCTTTCTGATGATTCCCACTGATGTTATCTATTAGTGTCATTCAGTATTTAACATCAGAAGAGAGCAGAATCTGGGTGAGAGAATTGTACAATGAAACACAAACATTAATGATGCTATCTTGTAAATACAGACATATCCCACCTACCTGAATTTCACCCCAAAGCTTAAGAATTTGGGGGAAAAAAACCAATTTTTTTCCATTGCCAAATTGAAAGAAAGAAACTGATAGGAAAAAGTGTTATGAGTCTTGACCTGCTTCATTTTTAAGTTGTGACAGTGTCGTATTCACAGGCATAGAGGTGATTTAAATGCTGTTTCAGTCCTGAAAGAATAATAAGATTGTCACGGTTCTCTTTCAACCAGGTAGGATTTTAGTGCTTTCAACAATGTATGGTAAACAAACATAAAGCTTGTTCTTCTACTCCGTCTCCATTCTCATAGGTCACGATCTCTTCTATCTCTTCCTGGTATACATGTATTGCAGCCAGAGCAGCAGGTCAAAAAGTTAAATGCTCCCTGGAGTTGAGCTTGACTCCTGGACATTGTAGAATTACAGAGGTGGGGCAGGCCATTGAATCCAATGGCCTGGTCATTGCTGGAATTGCAAATTGCACATCTGAAATTGTGGGCTTTCTGTGGTCTGCTTGAATACATTTGGAGGGGAACTTTCAAAAATTTTAAAAAAATCTCATGCAATCAAAGACCCACCCCTTTTAATTACAAGGTGTGTGTGTGTGAGTGTGTGTGTGTGTGTGTGTGTGTGTGAGATAGATAGATAGATAGATAGATAGATAGATAGATAGATAGATAGATAGATAGATAGATAGATAGATAGATATAGAAATAGAGTTATAGATAGATATATTTTATATACAGATATATTATCCCTATATAAAAGCAAAGATTTTCTCTGACCAGTCATGGCAGACTCTAGGGATGGTGCTCATCTTTATTTCCCAGCTGAGGGAGCCAGCATTATTCAAAGACACTTCTGTAGTCATATGGTTAATGTGACTATATGCCAAGGCATGTAGAATGCAGTTACCTTCCCACCAAAGTGTTATCTATTTATCTACTTGCATTTGCATGCTTTTGAACTGCTAGGTTGGCAGGAACTGGGGCAGGAATGGGAGCTTACCCCATCTATCAGTACTTAGGTCTTGAAGATGCCACCCTTCTGGTTGACAAGCCAGCATCTTAACCTCCAGGCAACCATATTCCCTTGCAAGATAGTGATAGATGATAGCTAGATAGCTAGATAGCTAGATAGCTAGATCAATAGAGATAGAGAGCGATATATATATATATATATATATACATATATATATGTACTATATATGTACTATATGTATGTATACACATATACATATACACACACACACAACATGTACTATATATATATATATATATATATATATATATATATATATATATATATATATATATATATATATATATATATATATAACATGTTGAAAGGGGCAGGATTCTGATTCCATAGTCATCCCTGACACGTTGAGTTTGCAATACAGATACCGCAGCAAAATAAACATCATCACCTCACTGACTAATTCCTGGCTCTGTTAAGAATGTTTGTCTAACCATCAGTCAGACTTTGAAATCTGTCTTCCTGTAACCTGTTTTCCTGTTAACCTCTATCCATTATTTTATGTCCCACGCAATAAAGAACTTGTCTTGACCTTCCCCGTGACATCATTCCAAGCATTTGAAGACAGCTGTTACACTCCCCCTTAGTAGTCTCTTTCTGGATGTTAAGCTTTCTGTGGCACTTAATTCCAGTTACCTGATCACTCTTATTGACCTTTGCTGGTCCTGTTCCAATTTCTCTGAATCCTTCTTAGAGTGTGGGATCTAGGATTGCAGACAATAGTTAAGATGAAATACGATTGCCTTCAGTGGAAATGATACTTTAACTGATGAGCCTAAAAATGAACATGTCTTTTTACAGACATGTCATATTGCAGGTTTGTAATTGATGACAAAAGGTTTATTTTCCCAATAAATATCACTAATTCAAATTCTAATCCGAATTAATTCAATTACCTTTTCTAAGATTTGCAAAGTACCAATAAATACAATGGAAAACATACTTTTGTATTATGGAGACATTAAGATTTCTTGAATAGATTTACAAATAGAGTTCTTTGAAGATTTGGTCTGGAATCTTCCCAGATATCAATATTTGACTGAAAACTCTTGTTCTTTTCTGGAGTTTCCTCTCCGCAGCCTTTAAAAAAATATAGAAAAAACATTTGCTCT
Source organism: Bungarus multicinctus (assembly GCA_023653725.1). Lineage (NCBI taxonomy): Eukaryota > Metazoa > Chordata > Lepidosauria > Squamata > Elapidae > Bungarus > Bungarus multicinctus. The sequence goes on along the minus strand of CM042838.1, from coordinate 33,965,303 downwards.
TTTCCTTTCTAACTTGTCTAGTCCTCCAAAATTTCTCAGAATTAATGCACTGATGTTCAGCAAGATGATCAACTAGTTCCTTAGTACCCTGGGATACTCATTCAGTGGTATTCACCATGATTTCTATCAACTCAAGCTTCAGTTCCCCTCATCCTGTTCTTAGAATACATCTTTTTTTGTAAGTGAATCTTGGTCTTTCTTTATTATCTGCTAGCATTTTTCCATCTTCACAGTAGAGGGGTTACACCGATTATCTTATTTTCCTTTCCTTCTAAATTCATTCTAAATATAGGTTATTTTTCACATATTTTAGCTGATTCTGAATTTTTGCTTTCTTGATCTCATGTGTTCCATTCCTCTCTGTGTTCCCTGTTTTTGACTTGATCCATTTTCCATGTCTTGTAGTATTCATTGTATTTCTTCACTAAATCTTATGTGTTGACTTCTTCTGTTGTGTCCATATTTATTCCTTCTGCTATCTCCATTTCCCCCTGTTCAAATTCTTTAGCACTATGCTGTTAATTTCTTCTGTTCAACTTCTTTTTCCCATCAACATCACTTGCTGTGGAATCCTATTTTAGTTCACATTTCTCTGAATTTATAAAAGACAACCTTTTTCTAAGTCCAAGATATGCTGAATGAACTGTCTTTTAGTTTCCCATTAAAACAGCGATATTTCTTGGTAACAATATGGAAGTGTTGGCCAATGTCTTCTGGAATTTTTTAAAAATTTCCTGCTCTAGACCTCAGCACTACAATATCTGGTTATTCTCCAATCAAGTTCCTAACCAGGAACTTGAATCATAAATAAAAATGTTGGAAATGTTCTAATACAGAAAGAACATTTAATCATATGGGGCAATCATGTAAAACACTTAAAAAGTTCTCATGGGGAAATGCACAGCACTATTTAGTGGGGGAGAATTAAAAACAAAGTTTGAATTGAAAAAGTTTTTTTAAAAAAATAGGAATTGTGCCAGAACACATAAGTATTAAAAAATGTTATAATCTATGAAGATTTAAAGCACTCTGTGACACAAATCCAGATAACAGAGGGATAGAATCAAGATCACTTGAAGTTTTAATATCACTTTATAATGCCTTGGTAAGACCATACTTAGAATACTGCATCCAGTTTTGGTCATTACGATACAACAAATACGCTGAGACTCTAGAATGAGTGCAGAGAAGAGCAACAAAGATGATTAGGGGACTGGAGGCTAAAACATATGAAGAAAAGTTGCAGGAACTAGGTATGTCTAGTCTGATGAAAAGAAGGACTAGGAGAGACATGATAGCAGTGTTCCAATATCTCAGGGGCTTCCACAAAGAAGAGGGAGTCAAACTATTCTTCAAAGCACCTGAGGGCAGGACAAGAAGCAATGGGTGGAAACTAATCAAGGACAGAAGCAACCTAGAACTATGGAAAAAATTTCCTGACAGTGAGAACAATTGTGTCGAGAAGTTGTGAATGCTTCATCCCTGGAAGTTTTTTAAAAGATGTTGGATAACCATTTGTCTGAAGTGGTGTAAGGTTTCCTGCCGAGGCAGGGGGTTGGACTAGAAGACCTTCCATCTCTGTTATTCTATTCTATACTTGATGAACCATCTCATCTTGATAAGGCAACCCTGCCCTACTCATGCTGCCAAAGGAAGCCTTCTAAGGATCCTGTTAGTCAAGGAACTCTAATTGATGGGTTCCAGAAGAATAGCCTTCTCTGTTATAGCACCAGTCTTCGGGAACATGCTGTCCCCAAGGAATGAGGTTTCCCCCTACCATCCTCTCCTTCTGCAAGGACCTGAAGATCAGGCTTTGATGGTTGATCTGGGGACCCAAAAGAAGGTGGCTACTGGATTATTCAGCTGACCCCCACCCATTCCTTTGCTATTGTTATGTTTACTCACAGTAGCCCTACAGTGAGAAAAGAAATTTAATAACTAAATGAATAAAAATATGTTGACTGTTACAAGGCAAAATCTTGTGCAATATTGGGAAAGAAACATTTGCCAACAACAACAACAAAAACCTACTGTGAACCAAAACTTGGAGAAACACAACAATGGAAAAATTAGCAGCATGCATTCAGAAGAGACGATTGACTAATTTAAGGAAGAATGGCATCTCTTTTTATCATGTATCACATAACAAGGCAAACTCAGACCAGTGCACAGATTTCAAGGGAAAAACAATTGATGTAAGGACTGTAATCAGAAATAATTCCAATGCTTATAAATACATTGTAATTATCAATCAGTGTATAATGAGAGAGAATTAGAAATCAGGTAGTATTCTAAAAAAAAATGGTTTAGAATTATTTTTAGTTTTTTTTAAAAACCTGCCTTTATTATTTTTGATAATTAATTCAAGGTGGTGAACTTTTTAAACTAATTTATCATTTTTATAATTAAATCAAGGTGGTGGAATATGTTTTATAGCTTTTTTTCTTTTACAAACTTCTGCCTTGATTCTTATTATATTGTCAGAACAATAAGACATTAATATCTTGTTCAACATTTTATAGAGATTTCCAATTTTTTTTCATTGATATGAATTAATTAATGAAATACTACAGCGGCCCCCAACCTTTTGGGCACCAGGGACCGGTTCCATGGAGAGATATTTTTTCCACAGAATGGAAGGGGCATGGTTTTCCATGCTGCCTGCATCCCGCAGATAGAGCTTCACTGGTTTGCGTGGCCCGGTTTCTGGCAAGCTGGGCAGGGGTATGATTCCAATATTTTAACAACCGGTTCTGTGAGCATGGGCATGGCTTGGGGGTCATGTTATTGGCTGGGTTTGGCCAACTCAATATCACTCACATCGAGGCATGCATCTCCTCGCCTGGCCTCTCATGACTGTGGGACTGTGCTGCAACAGTCATAGGTGTGAAAAACGGTCATAAGTCACCTTTTTCAGTGCCATTGTAACTTTGAATGGTCACTCCACACAAGCAAAGTACAAGCAAAGGAGGGAAAAAAAACTCCAGAGAAGTTCCTGAGACAGGAAGTCTAGTCCTGCCAAGAATGTAATAAAAGTTAATGGAGAGGCAGTTTCTGTAAGCAACATCAGAATGTTTCCTTCCTGGCTTCCTTACAGGATTAGGCCAGTAATTTCTTCTAACAACCAGTTCTCTGAACTGCTTAGAATGTTAATAACCAGTTCTAGCAAATAGGTGCGAACTGGTAGAATCCCACCCCTGAAGCTGGGGACTGATGCCAGTCCACACACTGGGAGTTGAGTACCTCTGAAATACTGAACTTCAAATTTCATGACAATTATATAAACTCCCTATTTATTTACTTCCATTTTATTATTTTCTCCACTTTTTTCTTCCCTTCTTCTGCAGTTATTTATTGTTTTTCCCTTAATGTTTTAATAAATAAGGGTTTGGGGTTTTTTAAAAGAATTTGCTTTTATTTGTTGAGATTAGCCAAAATTGCTCCGTGAGACTCTCGGAAGGACGTTGAAGAAAAATATGATGACTTCATTCACAAATGATTTATACATTCCAATTGCACAGCTTCTTAAACCTGATTCAGTTTCTGAGGAAGAATCAATCTGCTTCCTGACACCTCTTTGAGAGAGCAAGTCAGTCAGTGGCATTTCTGTCTGAAACATCTTGCTGCAGCCCCACCGCCTGGAACCTGCAAGATCAGGATTTTTCTACCCTTGCATGTTTCCCATTTATGTTTTAACCAGGCCTGACACTGCTTACCTTGTGAAATGTGACAAGATCATAGACAGATCTGGTTTGGCTGCAGGCAACCCCTGGAGAAAAAAAAATAACAAAGCAAAAACAGCCACAGGCTGGGTATATACAAATAAAATGTGACAAAGATCAAAAGGTTTTGTTTGGGAATGTTTTTTTCTTCTTCTTTATGAGCTGTGGGGGGACGTGTGTGGAGCACTTTCATTGGGAAAGCCCACACCTGTTTCTTCTTAACCAGCCTTACCCAGACTTTGGCCTTGTGCGTCATGTGAAGACAAGCAATTATATCAATATAATCAGAGTCAAATCCTAGGTAATTTACACATTAAAAGGAGGGAAGGATGCATGGAATCAAATCAGTTTGTCTAAAGCAATTAAAGCTTTTAAGCAAACACTGGCAGTGAATGGGGGAAGAAAAGAAAAAAGAAAAGAAAAGAAAAGAAAGGCAGGAAGGAAGGAAGAAAAAGAAAGGAAAGGGAAAAAGCAGAAAGGAAAGGAATGGAAAGAAAAGAAAAGAAAAAAGAAAGAAAAGAAGAAAAGTCTGCCATAAATATTCTTGCCTTTTTGAGGGGGGTCACACATTCTTTTTTAAGAAGAGGGCTGAGGAAATATATATGTATTTCTTCTTTTTCGCAATATTGCTTATTCTGATACTAGTGGATACTATGAAGAATTTGGTTTGTGTTTCAGTTAAGGAGGCCTTTCCCCCACCCTTTATTTTGAATAGCAGTACATAAGGCAGATATTCAACAGATGGAGTTTTTCTTTCTGCTTCAACTACATTTGAGGGCAAATTTCACCAGGTAAATTTGCAATTTCCTATATTGCTTTATTAACCAGAAGGTCCATTCCAGAAATAAATTATAGCCACTTGGTTTTCACATTAATCGGTGCATATCAGCTAGGCAACATGACAGTAGCAAGTGTCGTTTTGCTTATTCTAAAAAGAAAGATGCCAAAGTACTCTGTGTTGTTTTGTTCTTAAATTAGTACAAAAGCTCTTTTCTCTGCAAACCGACATACTACAAGGTTGCAGCGCACTCTGCAATGTGTGTGAAAAGGAACCACTCTGGGATCTTGTTAATGAGCTGAGCGTGCCCTGACATGCTTCTCTTGATCTCAGGTCTTCCTTTTCTAGCGATGAGCTGAAGCTCAAATTAAGTCTTCCTGTCCTACGCAGACAAAAGTTTGGGGTCACAGCACACAGTGTATGCAGGAAAGTTCTTTATCAAATAAAAATAAAGCTTGTAGCTTTTACAGCCTACATATCTGTATTCTCCTGGTCCTCTTTATACAGTAATGGACTACACAAAGTCCATTTTGGCCTTACTGTCAGTTATTCTGTATTGAGATTGCAGGATTTGTACACAAAATATGAAGATAATCAAGATGGAGTGATATCATGATGGAAAATTGGATTAAGTATGGCTTCCAATTCCTGTTCAATTATCAAAACTCTTTTATACAATATACAATCAAATACATAATATATGCCAAAAACATTAATATTTTCTTTTAGTTTTGGTTTATTGCCGAACCAAATGTCATTCATTCAATAATCATGGTTAAAGAAACCATGTTTTAATCCATAGAGTGAACCTAATCACTATGTCTCACTCTAGTTTGTGAGATCTTTATAGCAAAGAGGAACAAAGAAAAATGTAAATTCATAGCAACTCATACTGTAGAGATCCCAAACACTTTGGTTAGAACGTTTTACAAGTTTTGTTCACTACAAATTCTAGAAGAGTTGAACATATAAGGGGCTATTAACCAACATATGTATTTAGGTTTAAGCACCACTAAGAATGTGACACGTTTTAGATCATATTTGTGCTGTAATTTCTCCTGCATTGCTTCAGAAATTTTCCCTATAGAGGAATTTCTTCATTTCTTCATCCTCGTTAAGGATAACTACTTAACCATTCCTTTTGAGAGAAAAATTAATTGTTTCCACCTTCTTCTCCCATTTTTTTTAAAAAATAATTTATTTCTTTTAATTCATGCTCAGCTTTGCTTCCATCTTCTACTCAAATGAATCTATTTATTAATATACCAAGAACACTTCAGTAAATCCTAAAGCTGTTCAGTTAGCCAGTGTTCTGAGAAATCCTTTTCTATATTGAACCAATATAAATCCATATTATTGCTTCCAGAGCAGCACAAACAGAGAATACTTCCTTACTTCCACGAACTCTCCTTTGTTAATTTTAGGAGTGAATATAGATTGTTAACTTACACTGTTGATGTTAGTTAGGTATGGATACTTTGGTACCAAATGAAATTGTTTTCCTATAAAGTAAGTGAATCTATAGAGTTAAAAGATATAATGCTGCATACATGTATAGTGCATGCTAAAGCTAAAATCCCCTATGCTGATAAAAATGATAGGAAATAAGAAGGTCCTTCCTTTATTACAAAAAAAGAGTTCTGTGTATTTAGCTGGTTTCCTTTCTATGTGAGAAATAATCTGATTAATAGCGTTTTCAGAGAAAACTATATAATATTATATATGTGTGTGTGTGTGATTTTCGTAGATTGTGTGTGTGTGTGTGATTTTCGTAGATTTTCATGGGTACAAGTATGCAGGTCTTGGCGTGGTCGTGTCTTTTCCTGTATAAGATTGAGAGTATCTTGGCGACGTTTCGACGAGGTCCCACTCGCCATCTTCAGTTTGGTGCTTTTGGCTTCGTGCTTGTGTGAGCAAAGCGTGATCTGAGCTGCTATATACTGGTGAGGAGGTTGGCTGTGTTGTCATTTCTTGATTGGTTGATGGAGTTGAGGTTTGCAGATTGGCTGGCTTTTTCTTAAGAACATGTGTGGCTGAGGTATTGGCTGTGTGTCTATCAGCCTCCTGTGTTATAAAGACTTGGGTAATGGGCTGTGTGATGATTCTGAGTTCTATTGTTGTGACATCTTGGGTGTTGTGTTGTAATCTCCTGGGTCGTTGGCTATATTGTAACATCCTGAGGTTTTGTGGTGTAACTTCCTGAGTTCCAATCATACTTTGCTTGCACAAGCATGAAGCTGAAAGCACCAGTCTGAAGATGGCGAGTGGGACCTCATCGAAACATTGCCAAGATACTGTCAAACTTACATGGGAAAAGACCCGGACATGCCAAGACCTGCATATACATATATGTATATATATATACATATACACATACACACACACACACATACACACACACATATGTATCTGTAATGGTTCTACCAAAGTTTCTCCAACTATCCCAGATTACTTGTCCTTCAACTCCTGAAATTAACAACAAACATATCTGAAAAATGCCAGATCTATCCTATCCTTTAATTCATTGCTTTTCCATAATATAAGACCCGCCAAATCCATCTTTTGAGAATCATTGATCTAAAACAAGTTTCTAACATTTTCAGGAACCAAAAAGCTATGCCACTTTTTCAGCACTTGATGTCCACCTCACTATCTCCAGTCATTAAGATGATAACAGATAGTGTCATGTTTCATCCAACACAATGGACACATCTACAACTGATACAATGGCATATACAATTGACCCAACTAGATAAGAAGTCCAATGAAAATACCTGCTTTTAGCCAACTCTCAGTCAGCTCTAACTGTACTATGACACTTCTGCAGTGAAGGTGAACCAGCAGGTAATTTCAGCCCATATCTCCATCAGCACAGATATCTTCGTGTTTGATTACGGAGAATACTGAGAATGGACAGTTTTAAATTGCCTTTGTTAACATCAAACTCCAGAAGCAGGTGGGAAAACCTATCCAGTGACTTCTATATTTCTCTTTGCTGACTGTATATCCCTTGGCATTCCCAGATTATTAGAAACTATTTCACTGCCACATATATATTCTGAAACCCAAGTGGGTGACACAGTAGATTTTAGTTACCCTTGGAAATATTTTCTCTATGCATGAAGAAATTTCCAGAGTGAACAAATTATATGAGTGGTTTCTAATCTGGGATGGGGGAGGGGGAAAGAGATGTATTAAAATATGGTGAAATGACAAATGCAATATCACTTCACAGTATAAATTAAACCTGAACGATTGCAGAATTTTTATATAAGTACATATGACACACCTAGCATGCTAAGTTAATTATTATCAGAGAGCTATTGCAATCAATACAGTATGAATACATAATGATAAACAACATAAAGAGCTATTGCAAAAACAATAAAAATGCTATCATTGTCAAAATTAGAGCATACTACTAAGAAAAAAACAACAACCCTGACCCATTACATTGAGGGTGATTATGAAACTTGCAAGAAGATCCTATGTATATTTTATCCAAATTTATTTAATTTCCCAGAATTTAATAGAGATATTTGCAAGTATATTGAAACCACATTGCATCCCCAAGTCCTTATTATTCTCTGTTACCTCTAACATCTAGAATCAAGAAGTATTTTAACAATGTCTAGTTTCCCAATCTATGCATAGATTGGCATGGATTTTTTCAACTGCTGACTTACAGTTATGTGTTTGTGTGCCATCCCAAAACAAATGTTTCTCTTGAAGGATGGAAGGTGATCTGAACATGCTCTTGGTAATGGATTCCTGTTTTACAATGTGCAAATTTTCACTTGCTAATGTAATGATTGGCTGCCTGGATGGATCAAAGTCCCCGGGTTTAGTTTCCCATTGGCAAGGAGAAGAGATCTACAGATCGCCTTTGTATAAAGTAGCACTGCTCAACGAGGCACTGAGACCAATAAACGCACACGCAAATAGCTTCCATTGAAAATAATTATACTTGAGGAGAAGTGATATGAGAGCCCCAGGGTGGCTGGCCCATGATAGATATGTTATGCTAGCAACTGATTCATTACATCAACTGATTAATAAACAACGGGCAAGATGGGCTGTGAGTGATGCAATCAATACAAGCAGAAGACAGATGCCAGAGTGAGTAGCTTAGGGAAGGAGCTAGTGACAAACTTCAACAAAAGCATTAAGCTGATAGGGGCAAAACTGAAATCCTGGCATAATCGGCTGTGAGAGGCATCCAATTTATTTGTTTACTTTTATTTATTTCATTGGTCTGCCACCCAAGTCCAGGGGCTCTTAGTAGCTAACAATCTATAAGCAACTAAATACAACCACAAAAAAAAAAATAAAAAAACAACCACAAATATATATACACACACACCCAAAAAACCAGGCACAATAAAGTTATCTGAAAGGTGCTTTTCCAAAAGACAATTGGGCACAACTGGACTTTCTTGGGTTTTTTTTTTTTTCTTTGAAAATGTTTCACTTCTCATCCAAGAAGCTTCTTCAGTTCTTCGGAAGCTTCTTGGATGAAAAGCTAAGTGTTTTCAAAGAAAGAAAAAAACAAGGAAGCCCAGTTGCCTTTTGGAAAAGCACCTTTGGAACAACCATGTCTTGAATGGTTGAGAATCTGCACAGCTACAATAAAGGTGTGATAGAACAGATAAAGGACAGTTTTCATTTAAAAAGCTGGTTTTTTAAAAAAACAGCTTTTCTGAGGGAAAACTGTTTCTGAGGGAATAATGTTCCAAAGTTAGGACAAATATTTAACAACACCTCCTTCCAAAGCTCCATCAGAGGGCAACTCCAAAAGGGACAGGATGGAACATGGAGAGAGTTGGCCCATTTGAATCAGATTGATAGACTAATATGGGACAAAGTCGTCATCCAGATAATTAGGTTTGAAGCATGTGCTTCATGCTTCATGCTTGTGTGAGCAAAGCGTGATCGGAGCTGCCGTCTCCCTATATATACTGGTGGGGAGGTTGGCTGTGTTGTCATTGATTGGTTAATGGAGTTGATGGTTGCAGATTGGCTGGCTTTTTCGTAGGAACATGTGTGGCTGAGATATTGGCTGTGTGTCTATCAGCCTCCTGTGTTATAATGACCTGGGTAATAGTTTGTGTGATGAGTTCTATTGTTTTGACATCCTTGTGTTGTAATCTCCTGTGTTGTAACAACCTGGGTAATGGGCTGTGTGATGACCTTCTGAGTTCTATTGTTGTGACTTCCTGGGTCTTATGCTGTAATCTCCTGAGTCGTTGGCTGTGTTGTGACATCCTGAGGTTTTGTGGTGTAACCTCCTGGGTTCCGTGATGTGATATCCTGAGCGAGTGGCTGTGATGTGATGTTCCGGGTTTTGGTTTAGCTCCGAGTTTGAGGCCTGGTTATGTGTTCATGGTGTGTGTCAGTTTGCTTAGTTTGGGGGTCAGGGTGTGTGGCAGCTGGTGATGCAGCCGTGGTCTGGTTTCTGGACGGTGGTTGCCTTTCATTTAGGGGGTGGGTTTGGGTTTGAGTCTGGTGAGGGAGACTGTGGTGGCATCATCTGTTGTTTTGATATCACATCACAGAACTCAGCAGGTTAGAACTGAGGCAATGCTAGAGCCCTTGAGTCACTGTCCAGAGCAGTGGTGGTATTCAGCAGGTTCTAATCAGTTCTGGAGAACCAGTAGTGGAAATTTTGTGGAGTTCAGAGAACCGGCAAATACCACCTCTGACTGGAGATTTTACAGTATCCTTTCCTTGCCATGACCACCAAGCCACGCCCATGGAACCGGTAGTAAAAAAATTTGAATCCCACCACTGGTCCAAAGGAATGGTCTTCAGACAGAAGTCTCCTCTCCCTCCAACTATACTTCCTTTTAGAAAGGAGACGAAACACTGCAGAATGGTGGCCCATCTCTCCAATCCCTTAGGTTTTATGTATTAAAATTAAATACATTTAAGGGAGAAGACAGTTTTTCACACTTATGACCACCTCCTGTTTGGACTTCTGAAATATGAGACTATTGTGCCCTGCTCCCTGCAATTTCTGGAAGAATACAGGTCCAGCAAATAGCTTTATAACAATAAGCACCTGATTATTACCACAACAGCCTATAAAGGTAAATGAATCTAGGATGTACAAGGGTCTTAATGCAGTCCTGGATCTTCAACCTCCTGCCCCAGACCACTCCTCAAAATGTAGCAGCTGGCTGGGTAGCTTACATGCCTGTAACCAGGTTAGTGAATTTCCTTTGACTTTCTTTATGCAGCTCCATGGAGAGCAAACTGTTAAGATCCCTCCAGGGCTGTCAGGCTGCCTTGTTGCTCAGGGAGCATCACAAAAAGCCCATTTGTTCACCCTTTCCTTCTCTCTCTGCCTGCGATGGCAGAGTGGAGGTGAGTTTGACTGTGCATTTCAGCAATTTTGCTCCATCCTCAGCAAGAACGATCTTCCCCGGGAGCTCTGGAGGAGAGGCAAACCTACCTTATTGAACATAATCGCTCCCCAGACGAAAGGGGGTAGCTTGGAGAGCTCAGGGTGGCAAGAGGTCAGCTCTTGTGTTCGGATGCTCAAATTAGCAGCTGAACCGGCAATGATTTCTGCCCACTTGTGCTGGGGCTTCCCTTGCCAGCACATGGCCCAGTGGTGTTGTGAGCAAAGCAAAAGCAGCAGCCGGGAGACAGCGCGTGCTTTTGTGTGTGCGTACGTGTGTGTGCGTGCGTGTGTGTGTGTGCGTGTATCTTGAACTGCCTCGCTTTGGAACTTGCAGCAGGAAACAGGGAAGGTATCAACATGGAGCAGATGTGCCAGGAGCAATCAATATTCTGTCTCATGATTACAATGGGATCTCCCTGGGGCCATGCATTGCCATTCAGGCACCAACAGGCAACCAAGCACAGAAGTAAAAGATGGGCAACTATGTTTAGTGATCATAATGCATCACGTTATTTTCACCAGGCTTGCTTTGTGGGTAGAGGAAAAGAACGCTCATTGATGCTAATTGGGCCCAACCACTACAGCTAAATAAGAAAAGGGGGGGTGAGTTTTGTTTTCCTTTTTGTTTAGCTCTCAGAGCGGCAAGCATTATCAAAGTTTGCTTTTTAAAGTTCTGGAAAGCGACAATTCTCTCTCTAGAACTTTTGTAAGCCCTGGCTGAGTACTGTTGTCAGGCAGAGCAAGATGAAACCTTTTCCAATGTTGACTAAATGAGCCATTATTATCTTTCTTGCTGAAAATAGCGTATGGTTCCCCCCCACCCCTTTTTCAAAAATTCATTTATCAATAACTAGGTATAGCCAGTTACTCACCAGTATTGATCACAATATCTATAAGAGTTGCAAAGTACCTTTGCTCAAGGTCACCGTAAGGTCAAATTATGATCAATATGAATTGACTGCCTGCAAATAAATTTAAATAGCTGACATAATTGCCAGAGGTGCCCATTTGAAATTAAGGTGGACCACTTCAAAGAGAGGGGAGAAGGTTTATACAGCATGCTGGAACAGCCTTGCACAGCCATCTGCCATTTTTAAAAGGCCCCATAAAATCATATTTGCTGCAGTGACAAATAATTGAATGAACAACCATATATTTTCTGCTTCAAAAAAAAAAAACGTAATTCAGAAAAATAGCATTGTCATTGAAGTTTTTTTATTGAGAATCTGAGTACAAATGCAGCAGATCTTTCATGGTGTAGGCTGAAAGTGTTAAACTGGAAGGAGAAAAGATCTGGATTCAAATTCATCCTTAAATTGGCCAGGTCACTTTAGCTCATCAGCCAGCCAGTCTTTCATAACCTTCTCCTCCTTCCATATTATAGTAGGGTCAACAAAATCAGAGAACAAAATGCTATGTAGGGTGTCTTTTGCTCCTGTGGGGGGAAAGGTGGAATATAAATATAACAAGTTAAAACAAAATAAAAGCAACACAAAGCAAATTGTATTTACCAGGCTGTTTTACAACAACTAAATCTAGCAGGAAAGCTATAATTGTAAACATTTCCCCCTTTTTGCTTTTCTTCTCCTTATTTCCCAATGACAGAGGTGCATGGAATCTGTCTGCTGCGCTTGTAGATTTCTTATTGTTCTGATTCAATCATTGACATGATTTGACTGATTTGACTGATTATGTGCCATCAAGTCGATGTCAAGTCTTAGCAAGCGCACAGAATTTATCTAGGAGGACTTGATCCCAATCTGTTCCTTTAGCTCTTCCAATGATGCCTTCATTGCCACTGAAACTGAGTCCATCCGCCATGAAGCTGGTTGTCCTCTTCTTCTCTTTAGAGCTCTCTTCAGAGAGTCCAAAGTAGGATAATTAGAGGCTGGGCATTTGGGCTTTGAGTTAAAAACCCTGGGTTGATTTGTTTAAGGATCCAAAAGTTTATTTTCTTGGCTTTCCATGGTATTCTCAGAAGTCTTCTTTAACACCAAAGTTCAAAAGTATCCATGTGCTTCAAAATCCAGGAAATTGTCACGACAACTGTTTGTTTTTTTTTAACCTTCTAGATTAAGCCGCGTTGCAAAGGTAACCAATGTTGTCCTAGCATTTCATGCTGCAGAACTAATAAAACTAAGTGGAACTGGGATTGAATTGGACACCAGAACAGTGTCAGAGCTGGATAGGCACAGTTACAATTTTTTTTTTAGTAACTAGCTTTAGCTACATGGAAAAAAGAAAAAAATAGAATTAGTGGCATTGTCCTTTTTTTTAATAAACAAACTTCTACATTTTTATAATCTTTATAAGTTGAAATCCCCAACCCCCAGTCTGTGGCCCGGCACCGAGCCACTGCATACCAGAAACTGGGATGTGCAAAAAAGTGAAACCCCATCCGTGCGATGCAGACAGCATGCAAAACCACACCCCTTCCAGCCTGGAAAAACCTCTCTCTGTGGAACCAGTCACTGGTGCCCAAAAGATGGGAGACCACCATTGTAAGCTGCCCAGAATCACCATGTCTCAGACTGTATACGTTTGTTTAATTAATTAATAAATAAGATGTTCCCTAACACAATATATAGTAGGCATGAGACCCAATTCTTTCAAGAGGCACTGAGCAAATTGATTTGGATGTAGTATATAAAAGGTGACTGGCAGATATTAAGAAAAGTTTTCCTGATTTTGCTTAACACAGTTCTACTACTACACTACTATATGTATATCAATGTCCTGAAGCTCAGAATTGGTTATATCCCAATTCTTTTGCACATATAGTACGCACTGAATCCACTCCATAATTTTGAAAAGAGTTTCAGATTAGTGTAAAAGATAAATTACACAAATTGTACAATTACATAAATTGTAAGGTGACAGCAATGCCATTCAAGGATATTTTTCTTAAACTTCCCAAACCATTACTATCTCTGGCAGTGGAAAACTATGTACAACAAATTGATTGACTAAATTAACTCACTGCCTCACTTTTGAATGTGAAAGAAAGAAGGAGCATAGTTAGAAAATTAGAGGGCTCTGCCCATCTACTGGTAAACTGGTTGTTCCTTATTTAATAAATTAAAACAGCCCTCTGAAAGCCTTGTACAACAATATCCGCAGTGACAAAATAAAGAGGAGCTAGTTGTAGAAAATATACACCTTTATAAGAACTTGGACAGCTCAACCAACAGTCTCAAACTTGTGAATGTGGATGAAGAAGAAAAAAAGAAGACATGGCTTACTCTCTACTAACCTGACATTTAGGTGTCCGAGTTAAAAGGGATTATGGTAGGAAGTAGGACAAACATTCAAATTCAACAGCACACACTGAAGGCATTAAAAAGCATTTTCCAAAGCAGAAAAGATATGTAATCCATATCTTAATCGCTTTCCTAGAGACCTGGCTGAATTACCATATGCAGAGAAGTTAGGTAGGCTGAATATAATGTTCTACCAAGAACTAACATGAGCTGACCACTCTCTTGGGGTTTTCTTTTCCCCATCCTCCCATAAAGCAGAAAGTTTTACTATCCTAAGTGATGTTGGGGCAAGAGCGGAGGAGAAATATCTCTACTATTCTGATAGCCTCGCTTTCATCTTTTTACCCAGGTATTCAACTTGCGTGGAATGGGACAAATGGATATAAAAGCAAGGCTTGGGATTCTCTCCCGAGAAATCTTCAGAGAGAGCGAGTGAGCCTCCACCTTAAGTGCATTTCATCAGACAGCAGCACAGAAGTTAAGGTGGTCAATGCAATTAAATTCAAAACCTGAATGTATTGAACTTTTCTGCAATTATACATGGGTCATCTCTGGACAATATGTTGGCCATCTGCTAGCATCTGTGCTGTTCCCTCTAATAGAGTTCCTGCTGTGGCTCCAGGCCATAAGAGGCAGCACGAAGCGGGTCACATATTGTGTCTTTCAGCCATATTTAGGTCACAGGGTGTTCAGCTCCCTCCCCCCTTTTTTTCTCTTCTTTTTTTGGGGGGGGGAGGAAGAGGGAGGCAGGCAAGACCATTTTAGCTTTTCACAAAGGCAAAGAAAAGACAGAACACTTTTAACTCAGGTATTTATGATCCACGTGAGGTAAACAGCTCCCTTTGCTGTCCAATGAACCTCTCTGAGAGCAAGACTCTGAATTGCTCGGTTTCTCTCTCTCTTTTTAATGATCCCTGCAGAAATGTGAAGAGCCACAAATGCTGAATGCTCATCAACATCTCTTGGATTAGGCAAAAGGAGAGAGCTTCTCCCAGCTCATATTCCCTGACTGAAACCTTAAGTGACTCAATGGGGAAAAATAGAGAGGACTTGATACCCTTTTGATGCTTTTACTCAATCTTTGGCACAAAGTTTTGAAGAAGAAAAAAATTACTCACACTCAAATTTAAAAGTTTTCATTATATTTCAGGCAGAGGTAGAATTCCCCCCCCCCCTTTTTTTTTTTTTTAAACTGGGCTGAAATCACTTGATCTTGGAAGATTGTGTTTCTGGAAAAGAAGAATTGTGTTTATTCATATTTCACTTTTCCAAACATAGAAAATGGAACTCTTTATTACCCTTCAAAATGAAGAATAGTAATTCTACAAATTTTGTAAGCAACTGGTGTGTAGATGTGTGGATGTGTGTACACACAAATACCCATACACTGATGGGTAGTCTTTGACTTATGGACGTAATTTAACCAAGAATTACAGTCATGCAGTTATTAGACAGAGCATCATATGACCAATCTAGGTTTAGAACAGTTTTTTGCAGTGGTCAATAAATGAATGCGACAATTATTAACATTTATTCATTGTTTACAATTATTCATTGTTTGCAATGAATGTTCTTTTTTCAAAAACCAGAAATAAACACTAGTTTCCAGCAAAAAAAACAAAAAACATAATAAATCACAGTAACATCACCATGGGATGCTGCAAATGGCTGTAAGTGCAGGCTGGTTGCTGAGTACCTGAAACACAATCACATGAATGTGGAAGTGGGAGACAGGCAGCAAATGTTTAAATAGGGGTCACAAGTTCGTATGTTGGGGCCTATTGTAGCTTTGGTCACTAAGTGATTGTCTGCCAAGCAAGGACTATGTAAAGAGGATCTGTAAAGAGGATATCTTAACAGACAGGAAGCAGCAGGTGAAGGTAGGCGGAATCACATCCGATACCTGTACAGTCAGCACAGGGGTCCCCCAAGGCTGTGTGCTTTCTCCATTTCTCTTCTCCCTATATACCAATGACTGCATCTCAAACAATCCATTTGTTAAAATACTGAAATTTGCTGATGACACAACAGTGAAAGGTCTCATTCGAGACAACAAAGAATCTGCATACAGAGAGGAGGTTATACAACTTGCCTCGTGGTGTAACCAGAACAATCTGGATCTGAACACACTCAAAACCATAGAAATGGTGGTAGACCACCATTACAATACCATTACAATACTACCACCTCTTATAATACTAGACAACACAGTATCAACAGTAGAGACCTTCAAATTTCTAGGTTCTACTATATCACATGACCTAAAATGGACACCTAACATCAAAAATGTCATCAAAAAAACACAACAATGTTCTTTCTGTGCCAACTCAGAAAGCTCAAACTGCCCAAGGAGCTGCTGATACAATTCTACAGAGGAATGACTGAGTCTATCATTTGCACCTCTATAACTGTCTGGTTTGGTTCTGCAACTCAACAGGACAAACACAGACTTCAGAGGATAATTAGGACTGCAGAAAAAACAATTACTACCCACCTGCCTTCAATTGAGGACCTGTATACTGCACGAGTCAAAAAGAGGGCTGTGAAAATATTTACAGACCTCTCACATCCCGGACATAAACTGTTTCAACTCCTTCCCTCAAAATGATGCTATAGAGCACTGCACACCAGAACAACTAGACACAAGAACAGTTTTTTCCCGAAAGCCATCACTCTGCTCAACTCTGTTCAACTATTTACAAAGTGTATACCACTATTACTGTTAATCTTCTCATCACTCCTTATCACCCATCCCCTCCCACTTGTGATTGTAGGACTGTAACTTTGTTGCTTGTATCCTTACGATTTATATTGACTGTTTCCTAGTATGATTTGATTGTTGATTGTACCCTATGACTATCATTATGATTCTTGATTCTTAACGAATGTACCTTTTCTTTATGTATACTGAGAGTATTTACACCAAAACAAATTCCTTGTGTGTCCAATCACACTTGGCCAATAAAATATTCTATTCTAGTCTAGCCTATTTTATTCTATACATATGCACTGCAGGCAAAGAGTCATGTCAAGACAAGACCCTTCATGGCATCTAACATCAAAAGATAGCTCAATTGGCAGGCATTGGGATATCTTATTGGTGGCTGGAAAGGACTGGGCTAAAAGACAGCACTGAGACATAGATTATAGCAGCACAAAAACAGACACTAAGCACCACAGCCATAGAAGCAGAAATCTCCATAGTACACAGGGCCAAAAGCAGAGGTGGTATTCAGCAGGTACTGACCAGTTCTAGAGAACCGGTAGCAGAAATTTTGAGTAGTTTGGAAAATCAGCAAATACCACCTCTGACTGGCCCCACCCCCATCTATTCTGCCATCTGCCTGCCAAGTCCCAGCTGATCGGCTGGGTCTTCTTTTGTTGTCCTGCATAGGAGAACGGA
Organism: Bungarus multicinctus; assembly: GCA_023653725.1. Lineage (NCBI taxonomy): Eukaryota > Metazoa > Chordata > Lepidosauria > Squamata > Elapidae > Bungarus > Bungarus multicinctus. The sequence goes on along the minus strand of CM042838.1, from coordinate 33,947,734 downwards.
GCTGGAAAGCAGGTTAGTGGGGTGGGGAGGGAATGGGATTTTTCAGTAACCTTCTCCTCAAGTGGGGTGGGAATGGAGATTTTGCAATATCCTTCTCCTACCATGCCTACCAAGCCACACCCACCAAGCCAAGCCATGCCCACCAAGCTACCGCCACAGAACTGGTAGTTAAAAAATTTGAATCCCACCACTGGCCCAAGTTGCAGATTTTGCAGGGAAGCCTCAAACACATAATGTCACGGTGTAAGATGCAGGCAGGAGCAGCATATACAGAACACCACAGCCAAGTGCTGTCATTGTGTATAGGGACATCTGCACAGTATGGACTAGATCTTCCCAAGTCCATTTGGGAAATTCCACAGAAAGTCATGGAAAATAATAAAACTAAGATCCTGTGGGACTTTCAGATCCAGACAGACAGGCAGTTACCAATCAGTCAAGCAGATATCATGGTAGTAAACAAGGACTAGAAGACAATGATGCCAAGTGGCAGCAACAACAGGAAGAAGGGGTATGAAAAGCTGTAGAAGTGCCATGGTCTAAAATATGAATTAGAAAGAATATGGAAAGTAAAGGCCCAAATGGTCTCGGTAGTATTAGGATCATTTAGGGCTGTGAGTCCTAATCCCAGGAACATTATCAGAGCTTTCTGTCCAGAAAAGTCCAGTGTTAGGAACAGATAATATCTTGTGCAGAACTCTCAAATTCCCAGGCCTCTGGTAGAGGATATGAGATTGAGGAAGACACAGACCACCCATAAGGCTGAGAAGAGAGAGAGAGGGAGGGAGAGAGATTCAATCACACACACACAGAGAGAGGGAGAGAGGGAGGAGGGAGGGAGAGGTAGAGAGAGAAGGGTTTTTAAAATAAAAGCATATTAAAGTCTGTATTATACTGTATGAGTGATAAATTGGTGAAGGGGATAAAAGTAGTGAGCTAGCTTTCAGTATGTGACTGAGTTCTAGCTCTGGCTTAGGCACAAAACCATCTGGTTGACCTTGGGCCATTCACTCCTTGTCACCCAAGAAAGGAGGAGGCAATGGCAAATTGTGTCCAAAAATATCTTGCCAAGAAAAATGAAGGGACCCAATTCCTGGCATGTGATTACCAGGAGTCCAGATAGCAACCAGGGGGAAAAGGGTACAGAAAGATATATTTTGAAATTGCAAACTTTCAAAGAAAAAATATCTTTCTACAAAGATACAGACAAGTGTGTATATCCGTACATGTGTAAAATCAAACGGGTAAGGAAAAGGCATGGACTGAATGTTCACATTGGAAGATAAATGAAGAAAGTCTGAAACAGGGTTATAACATATAACACAGAGTACTAGGTTATATCTACTACAGATTGCTATCTTTGCAACAGTCAAGTCACATCCTTCACCTTTGAATCCAGGAATGTTGAAAACTGTTCTTAAGAAAAAACTTTGAATGGGAGTTCTGGAAATAATCAAATCAACTTAATTTCAGAGTAAAACATGATGTTGGGGCTAATATAGACCTGAGTAATATGTACTGGGGAATAGGAGGAGGAATAAGAGCCACGGTGGCACAGTGAATTTGAATGTAGTATTGCAGACTCTACCCACTGCTAGCTGTTCAATCCTGATGGGGTTCCAGGTTGACTCACCCATCCAAGGTCAGTAAAATGAGGACCCAGATTGTTGCGGGCAATAGGCTGACTCTGTAAACCACTTAGAGAGGGCTGTAAAGCACTTTGAAGCGGTACATAAGTCTAAGTGCTATTGCAAATAAGAACAAACTAAGAAGGCCAAATCTGCTCATAGTGTGGATGGAGACAGAAGGAGCGTGTTCCTTCATATAGCAGGGAAACCCAATTAATTTAGGAGATAAGGCAGTTTAGGCAGTCAAAGAATCATTTCTCACATCATACAAACTACCAGCTGGTATCCTCCAGATGTACTGATATCACAATACTCAAAATTTTCATCGCATGTGACAATTAGTGGCTAGGAACTCTGGGGTTTACGGTCCTAATTTATTCTGAGGATGCCCAAATTTAGATGTTTGCTATCAAGGCTGTATGGAGCTAGCAGTTACCTTGTTGATAAAGGTATCTTGAATTATACATGACCATGGCAGTAGCTTGTTGCATATGTATCAGATTTATATACTCATTTGTAGGGAACGCAAACACATAAAGAAAGGAAAATACTTATCTATTTTATGCAGCTAGAGATTAAAAAGAAAAACATAAATGCAAAGGTGCACACACACACACTCACACACACACACATGCATACAGAGAGATAAATTGCACCATCATTTAAAAATGCATTACTTTTACAAAATTAGTGGAATCTGGTTATTAAATGCAGTCTCTTCCTCTGTATCATGACCAATATTAGCAATTTCAAGTTCGACATCAATTAGCCAGTTGCTTTTACTCTTATAGACATATTTATAATGGAAAGGAGTGCATTTAGGCTTTAAGGTCCTGCCAACTAATCAATTTGATGAACTAATTGATAATGAATGTTAATTGACAACTAACAGCAGTCAATTAATTGCATTTCAGATGCAGCTCCAGGAAGCTGAGCTGAACATTATTTCACCTCAAGCTACTCAAATAATAGCACGAGATGACTTTGAACAGACATCTGAGGTCAACATGAGCATCCTTCCCTATTTATTATTGCAAGATCACAGCAGATGAGTTGATGAATACAGGGATGGGTGGCCAAGTTCAAGCTGTAAGGGCATTTCAAGAGGATGGTCGCTTAATGGAACCCATGACCAGGGATAATGAAAGTTTAGCCATCCCTTTCCTTAACTGGGGGAAGTTTTTTTCCAAATTGAATGGAAAGATACTGGGCTCCCATTGAAGAGATAACTTCACTTGGGGAAAGTTTGAATTGAATATACATCAGAGAAGTCTTCTTCTTCCAGTGGTGGGTTTCCATTCAGCTTCTGTTTGAAGGAAACACTCTGAAACAAATGCCATTAGCAGTCCCATCACTTTTTTCATTAAAAAGAGCTAGCCAGTTGAACTAACCACAGCTCTGAGATCTCCCCAGATTTTGAATTTACAACAAGTTATACATTTAGAGATGCTTGGTTGGTTTTCAGGGGTCCTTGGTGCTCTCTAAGGTTGGTTGTTTTCTTACAGACATTTCATTACCCAAAGTAGGCAATATCTCCTGTGCTAATAAGGAATGGGATTTGCTCTCAATTTATATTCTAATGGCTTCTCCTGTCTGTGTTGGTGGCATTAGTCTTGAAGGTTGTTTGGTTGCACTATTTACTGTTATCTTTTTTGGCAATTCCATGATTGAGTATTATTTATTTCTTGATTGTTGGCCTGATGTTAATCTTGGTGCTAATTTATGTTCATTTGGGTGTTGATTGCAGGCAAGGAGGAAGAAGAAGAAAAGAACCTCCAAGACCACCACCCCCAACAACACTAATAGAGCAGGTCATTAGAATATAAATATTTTCCCTACAACAACCACCTCCTATTTTCCCTACTACAACAATCCTGTGAGGTGGATTGGATTGAGAGAGAGTGACTGGCCCAGAGTCATCCAGCTGACTTTCATGGCTAAGTTAGGACTTGAACTCATAGTCTCCTGTTTTTTAACCTGGTGCTTTAACCATTATTAATCAGTTAATCCTTGCAATGAATCTGAGTAATATAGTTCAATATCTGTTTACCAATTCAGATCTAAAGCCAACATCAAACAGCAGTTCAACAAATGTGAAGGGTATTCTCCAGTTTAGATGTAACCTCACCATAGATTTTGTTTTGTTTAAAAAAGCAAGTCTATAAGAAAGAAATGAAATAGCATATCATCCTATTCTAGCAAAATGAATGAAAAATCCAGGTCTAAAGAATCTGGTTTAAGATTTATCAGCAATCATGGACCCTTAAACTGATTTTCAAAGTTTTTAAAAATTAACTTAGTAAATGCTACAACCACAGAAACAAGAAAGTGAAATGCACATAACATACTCAGATTTCAGTAAGGCATTTGACAATGTAGACCACAACTTACTTCTTGTTAAGTTAGAAAAATATGGGATAGACAGCATCACTATCAGATGGATTTGTAACTGACTAGCTCAACATGTAATCCTGAGTGGAACTACCAGGGGTGGGATTCAAATTTTTTAACAACTGGTTCTGTGGGCGTGGCTTAGATTGTGGGTGTGGCTTGGTGGTCATGTGACTGGGTGGACATGGCTTGATGGTCATGTTATTGGCTGGGTGTGGCCAACTCAATATCACTCACATCGAGGCACGCATCTCCTCGCCTGGCCTCTTATGACTGTGGGGATGCTGCAACAGTCATAAGTGTGAAAAATGGTCATAAGTCACTTTTTTCAGTGCCATTGTAACTTTGAATGGTCACTCCACACAAGCAAAGTACCAGCAAAGGAAGGAAAAAAACCTCCAGAGAAGTTCCTGAGACAGGAAATCTAGTCCTACCAAGAATGTAATAAGGATTAACGGAGAGGCAGTTTCTATAAGCAACACCAGAATGTTTCCTTCCTGCCTTCCTTACAGGATTAGGCCAGTAATTTCTTCTAACAACTGGTCCTCCGAACTGCTTAGAATGTTAACAACCGGTTCTAGCGAATAGGTGCCAACTGGTAGAATCCCACCCCTGGGAACTACATCTACATGGAGGAAAGTAAGCAGTGGGGTACTCCAAGTTTCTATCAGGCCCAGTACTCTTCAATATATTCATAAACAATTTAGATGAGAGAATAGAAGGAGAATTTATCCAAAAGATAGTCTCAAGATCCAGGAGGATCTTGACAGCCTTGAATTCAGGGCCCCATCTAACAAAATGAAACTCAGTGAAGAGAAAAGGAAGTTTTTACACTTAGGCAAGAAAAACCAAGTGCACAAGTATAGAAAAGATAATACCTGGCTCAATAGCAGTAACGGCAATAGTATTCTTGAGATCCTAGTGCACAATCTTTAAAATATGATCCAGCGGTATGCTGCAGCTGCCAAAAAAGTCAATGCAATCCTAAATTGCATTAACAGAGGGATAGAATCAAGATTACATGAAATGTTAGTACTGTTTTATAATACCTTGGTAATATTGGAATATTGCATACAGTTTTGGTCACCATGATATAAAAAAGATGTTGAGATTTTAGAAAGAGTGCAGAGAAGAGCAACAAAGATGTTTAGAGTACTGGAGGCTAAAATATATGAAGAACAGTTTCAGGACTTGGGTATGTCTAGACTAGTGAAAAAAAGGTCTAGGGTTGACATGATAGCAGTGTTCCAATATTTGAGGGGCTGCCTGCTGTGGGTGTTCCAATGCTGGAGGTTTTTAAGGAGAGATTGGACAGCCATTTGTCTATATGGTATAGGGTCTCTTGCTTGAGCATCGAGTTGAATTAGAAGTCTTCCAAGGTTCTTTCTAACTCTATTATTCTGTTAATCAAGGCAGACAAAGTTATGTCTCTAAAAACAACATCTGATAGAATCCATGTAGACATTTTGTGGGAAATGAAAGAGGTTGGAGAATATCACACCTAACATTCAGAAGACAAATCAATGCTATGCTTTGTGCTAATGATGCTTGTCATTGCTAAGTTTTATTGCTTTCAAAAAGAATTATGGTGGTCTACCACAGAATGAACTTCCCAAAATACTTTTTAATATATTTAGCTGGGGACTGTAAGTCCCTCTTCCAAGATCCTGCTCAACTGTAAAGGAAAAGGTGAAAATAAAAACATTTTGGACATTTTCCTACCCAAAGGTCTTAGCAAAACTTAAGAAAACCCTAAGAACACGAGGAGTAGCTGTGCCACCATTCAGTCTTGTATAGGAGGAAAGTTTTAATGAGAAATTTCCCTTTAACTTGATAGAGACAAATGTTTAGATATCTAAAAGAATGTGTATGACAATTGGGGAAGGAACTTGAAGAAGGATGAAACACAACACTCACAGACACCAAGTTCCAAATCAAATCAATAAATTTAATCTTAGTCACTTGTTAATGTTATAATTGGGTCTTCTGTTGCATAATCTATGCAGAATTGCTTGTTGACATGAAGGCATCTGTCTGAATGTGTGAATGACTATCATTGGTCTCTTGGTTAGGTGACATTAGAATGATTAAAAGTACACCTAAGCCACAAGAACTTGAACTGCAAAACATTTATTGGATAACAAATATAGTGAACTGATCTTCCAGAAAAAAAAGGTAATCACATGAAGGTATTAAACATGCCCTATGAAAATGTATTAATGCAAGATGTTGTCAGCCACTTGTTTTTATGCACGGAGAAAACTGTGCCCCCAAACATTTAAATAATAAACCAAGTTTCCAATTTTACCACTTTTCCTTCAAGAAATTCATCGTGGTGTACATATTCTTTTTACTTCTAATCACAACAACAATTCATAAAATTGAGTTAGTGAATGGCCAGAAGACCATTTGTGATATTTCTAATATTTATACAATTTATTGTGTTCTAGTAGTTCTACCTGGCTTTTTTGTCTTCATACTTTACCAATGATAATAAAAGCTTGTACCATTTCTACTCCTTTTGAATAAAGAAACACCTGCAACACATTGTATTTTGTTGCTGACATGAATTTTTTATTTGCTCCCAATACTGGCTCGGTTGAAGCTTCCATGAACATCTCAGCTATCTGAGAAAATAGCAATCCCAAAATCAACACCACTAAATGGTGCTGCCTAACCATATTCAATATGTCTTCTATGAATTTATAAACTTCAAACAAAAGGAAGTTCACTCCAGGTTTTAAAAGGAAATGTAGAATTAGGATAAAAGTGTTTAAAAGACATTTTTAGAAATCTGGGAGAATGCCTTGATTATACATATATCTACTAAAATTCAGTGAGCTTCCTTTTACTCACTCCCACATTCCCCTAACCCACACATTAATGGCTGTCTTTGCAAAGCCATTAATGCATTGAATGACTTGAAATGGAAAACCACCACAGTGAAGTATGTGCAGTCAGTTAGGCTACTTTGTCAAGTTGCAAACATCATCAGAGACAAAATTAATGGAATGATTTGAAAATGACAGGAAGTTGGCGAGTGTCCTTTTAATATTGGATCATGCCACTGCTAATATATCCAAATTAATTAACACAAAGTGAATCTGATTTATCAAACTACCACGCAGCACTCCATTAGTGCCTGAGCAGTGATATCAGTTGAATAATATTTTCTTTTAAAGATAAAATTCACATATAGATGGTACTCAGATTGGAGCAGCAGGCATGTCCACAAATAGTGAGAGTGATACATTCTAAACCTTATATCCCCAGGAATCTTCCTTCCTTCAGTATTCCATACTTTCCAAAGCATCTTTTCCTAGACTCAAAGGTGTCCTATGTGCCCAATTGCCTGATGATGCCAAGGACATGTGCTCATTCCTGCCTTAAAATGGTGCCACTGTGCATAGATGGCTGGAGTGAATCTCGTTTTATAGAGAAGCTTTTCCTGGATTGTTCTTGCCCATTTAATGCCATGTCTGAAGTCGTTCATTGTTCTTTTTTTCTGCTGTGACACAGATTACTGCCAGGAGTCTCTGCAACTCTTAACTCTTTTTATGGACCAAATGTTTTGGGTCATCCCTGATGACAAAAGCGCCTTGGACAGGATATGGCTTAGCAAAGTAGCCTGCCACTGCAGTCATTTACTCTTCGGTCTGTTGCTTAGGCTGTTATTGCCATCCAATCTTCCCATTTGTTTATTAAAGCAGCACTAATCAAAGAGAATGCCCCAGGGCTGCCCAGGCCTCATGGAGTTTTAGGACAAAGCCTAGAGCTGCCTTCATTTTGAGACTAGGACACAACGGGGGAAAAAAAACCAGCCTCTCAACACATGGTGAGGCTCCTGGTCCATTGATGCATAGATGGGATGAGTAGATTAGCAAGGGGGTTTGCGCACCAAAGCTCTGTGAAGATGAACATTTTGGAAGAGCAATGGGAACAACTTTCTCCTTAATGTTCCGGCGAGGCACACTTCATCCAGCATGGGCCATTTGATATGGATAAAAGTACATTCGAGAGAGAGAAGGAAGGAGGAACAGAGTAAAAGAGAGAGAATCAGATTGAACTTGATTCCTAAAAGTCTGGAAGTTGAGTCATGGTAATTGAACTTCTTTTCTTTTTGATTTGAAATATTTCACTGCTTATCCGAGTAGTTTGTTCAGTCTCTGAACTAGACAACTCTACCTGGATGACTGAGAATCTTTATTGACATATTGAATGATGACCCGTGCTGGTGCAGTGGTTAGAATGCAGTACTGCAGGCTACTTCTGCTGATCACCGGCTGCCTCACTGGCTCAATTTTAACTCGGTCTTCCATCCTTCCAAGGTCAGACCCAGATTGTTGGGGAAATATGCTGACTCTGTAAACTGCTTAGAGGAGGCTGTAAAGCACTGTGAAGCGGGGTATAAGTCTAATTGTTATTGCTATTAGTGTTGATTCCTAAAAGTTACCATTTGCCTCATCTGAAAGAAATCCATCAACTTCCAGAATGAAGGTCGCAGGATTCCAAATTGTTTTGCAGGAAGGAAGTGAAAGAGAAATGGTCTTGAATGGGAAGCCATGGACAATATGACAAATTCCAAATGCTTTGGATTGCATTTGCGATCAGACCAAGCTGATCTGGTCAATAGTTGAGTTTAATGGGAACTGTAGTGCAAAACAGCTGAGCTGGCTAGAAGGCTGGTTATTCCTCATACTGCCTATTATTAAAATGGCAATTCAAACCCCCATGATTTCCAACGTTTCTGATGGTATGGAGCAGGGGTATCAAACTCAAGGCTCACAAGCTGGATCGGCCCACGGAGTGCTTAGATCTGGCCCATGGGGCTGCTGTCGAAATAATGAAGGACCAGCCAGTGGTGCCTCTCTAGCAAAAGCAGAGCTCAGGAGGGCCACACATGGCCCACTCGGGCTCCATTTTCGGTTGTGATGGCCTCCTGTAGCCCTGTGCCAGTGAAAACGGAGTTTGGGAGAGCCATGCACGGCCCTCCCGAGTTCCATTTTCACTGGTAAAGGGCTGCAGGAGGATCCCTCCAGCTCCGCCTGGGCCACCACAAGTGCCCCCGACACGAGTGATGTTGAGAAGGCCACACTCACCCTGACCACACCCACCCCATCCATGCCCGTTCAGCACCTCCCCTGGGGTCAAACACTGATGCAGCCCTCAATGAAATAGAGTTTGACACCCCTGATATGGAGGAGATTATAGGTATTCCTAACCTGAAGTAAGCCAAGCAAATTAAGCACATCAAGAAGAAGCTGTTACTTCCTTTGTTTAGAATTATCCCAAAGGTGCTTTTTCAAGAGGCAACTGGACATTCAGAAAGTCCAATTGCCTCTTGGAAAAGCACCTTTGGGACAACCATGGGCCTGGATGACTGAGAATCTCCATAAACATTTAGGATTACATGAATGGAAATGTTTATACTATCTTTCTTCAAACTTTTTAAAGAAAAGTTGTAAAGGTTTGCCAGGTATGACAGTTTGGGGGCTCTCCCAGTGATTAAAAAGAAAGAAATCAAATGTGAAACATGCCTGTGTGTGTTATTATCTCAGTTCCTTTGTGCTTAGAACTGGCAATGAAATCAAGTTCCCACGAATGTTTTTTTTTTTTAAGAATAATAGGCATTTGTTTATTTGCCATTGTATATTTGCAGTTGTTGAGCACTGCTTGTAGTTTACTATTGTCCATTAAATGTGCCAAGTTGTGCATCTATCTACAATACCATAAAAATGAAATAAGCTTATTTTGAGTTCCCCTTTCTACTAATGGAGATGCTATGTACAAATGCTAAACCTCTGTTAAATGTTTAAAAAATGTGTCCAAGTTTTCTTATCTGCATATTTCTATGACTTTATTTTGTATTTGTTTCTCAACCATAGAAGAAACTACATTCTGGCAGCTCTGTACTAATAACTTTTCAACATAGTCTCCTCTTATCTTCGCATTTCCTGCTTTTACAAGTTATAAATTGTGTTTGCTTCCTGTCATGATCCAAATTTTATTCTGCTGACAGCATTACTATAAATATGTATCTTTCTTGATTCTTCAGTTGTACAATGCCAAAACCAGACTTGGAACACAGAAATTTATTTGATTATAAAGTGCAGATTTCTACCCTTCATAGTAATGACAATAAACTTAAAAGCAAGCAGCAGTGGCTGGTGATATCTTAAGTCCAGATTACTTTGAGATGTGTAATTCTTTGCCTTTTCCCGTGAGGAAAAATAAATCAGGACAAAAAAAAACCATTTTTATTAATTTATATAGTTGTACAGACTGCTTAATATTTTTCAGTAGGAAGAGACTGTATTTTAGCATAGAATATTGAATATTTTACAATAAAATGCACCTGCAAACAAGGATAAACAATCCTTAAACTCCCAGATTTGATGAAAAATAACTGCAGTTTAGCTTGTATTTGGCTATTTCACATACTCTTTCCCACAGTTTGATTATTAATGTGATCCCAACACTCCAAGGTAAATGTGAGTTAAATATTTTTCCTATTAGTTTTAGCTAATTTGGGATCTTAGCCTTACTCTTCTCTATTTTACAGGCAGGGAAATATTTTATTTTATTTATTTTAGTTTAATTTAATTTAATTTAATTTATTTGTTATTTTTATTCTGCATTTATTATTTTTACAAATAACACAAGGCAGCAAACCATACCGCATACTCTTCCCTCCCTATACTTTCCCCATAAAAACAACCCTGAGAGATGGATTAGGCTGAGAGAGAGTGACTGGCCTGAGGTCAGCCAGGATTTGAACTCAGGGATTCTTGATTTCTAGCCTGATACCTTAACCACTAGACCAAATTGGTTCTCTTTTTTTAACAGTTGGTGAGGAATCACCCCACAAAGAGAAATAATTAAATGGATGGTTGGCGACAGAAAGCTTTGTGGAAACTTGGTCCTGTCTTGTTTTCAGCTGACGGAGAGGGAAATTCGTCTGAGGCGTTAGTCTCACTATAGGATGTTGACATGGAAAGAGACAACACCACGGAGCTTGTGATATCCCTGGTTTCACTTCTATCATGGTGAGAAGTGCAAACGCTTTTGCAACCAAACACTTTAAGCTTAAGGAGGCTACCTGAATAGTGTTTATAGAACTCAATGCTCTTCAAGCCAGATGCAAGTCTTTCCTCCTGTGCACCGTGATGATGTGATTACTAAGTATGTGACACTGGTCCATTCAAACAAAGCTGCTGGGTCAAATTGCAAAGAATTAATTGGCAAGGAGGCTTCCTGTCTCTAAATCTCATTGAAGGCAAGCTGCCAGAGGAGGGTGCTCTGTTGTTAGCCAAAAATCCTTCCAAGTAGAATAGAAGGAACAAAAGGGAACCCTCTTCACCTTTTGTGAAACATGCCCCCCATTCTGTCAAATCCCTGATCTTTGACAATTACCAGACTATGATCTGTCTCAATGGCACTTCAAGTGTTGGTTCAGACTTTCTGCTCTTCATATGCCCATGCTGTCATTTTGTAGTTGTACAAAAGATGCATTTCTACAGTATAAAGTGGACAGAATTATCTGAGTGATGAGTAATGGTTTTAAATGTTCTCAACTCCACCAGCAGCACCCGAAAAAGGCTAACGATGACATTATCTGTGGCTTTATCAACATATAGATCCCACTCTTGAGGACAAGCAAAACTTTGAGTCTAATAAAAGCATCCTCGTAAGAGCAACTGCTCAACGCTTTAACTTTTCTAAAGTTGAAATAACTAAAATAACTGTTTTCTTTTTTTAAAAAAAGAAGTTTAGAAGTAGCAACTGAATTTAGCAATAATGGGGGTAGGATAGAAGGAGAGCTGATGCTCTTGTGGGAGAACCAAAATTGAAGTTCAACTCGGAGTTCAGGATCCTGACTAATGTGTTCAGCTCAACCACTGATTGTAGCCACAGGAAGCAAGTTACACCAGTAGATCAGCTGATAATGCCTTCAAGTAAAATGTGTTTGTTGAACTGGGAAACTGGCCACCCACTGTAGTCATCATCACACACAAATCATTCTCTGCTATTGCTTGGGTTTGCTTTGAATAGAAATCAGATCCCGTAACTAGCTGGATATTTAGTGTGTGAATTGAAATGAATTTGTTTTTTTATCATCATTATGAATCTCATCCACTGTGGGAGCTATGCATCTTCCTTGGCAATCATACATCTGACACAGAGAAGAAAGAGAAGGAGATGACTTGAGCACAGCTGTGGAAAACTCGGGCCAAATCTTGACGGATTACATCAAATGCCACCCTGATGCCGCTGGGAAACCCACTAAGACACAATGATCTGGTTTCCCCAAAAATTACTTTTAAGGGGTACACAGCCTCAGTTCTTACATGTCACTGATAAAACTCATCCATTGTGAGAAGATCTAAATCTGTATCAAAGCCATCTGCTGTAGTGTAATTCATAGCATCCTAACTAGCAATATTTGTACATGACTTATGAACTGTGCAAAAAAAAAAAGTACATCTTACTGCCTGGTGCAACTCTTCCACCATCCAATTTTGATAAGTGACTAGGACATTCAGGTTTTACGAGATGTGGGACATGGTAATTTTGCAAACTGCAAACCTAATGTCACAGAAGATCACTATATGACATAAAATGCCATTTGTCGCAAATGTGTCATTTTGCTACTTTAGTAGCATTATGTAATGGGTAAGGGGAGTATTTTTGAGTATAAACGGCAATGGGATGATGGGATCCTTTCCTCTGCAAATATATGAATCACCTATTCTATGAATACATTTGAATCATAGGTCTGATAATAATCAACAATCTCCAATTCATTACCCTGAGGTTGCTTCTAATTAAAAGAAAAGGAGTGAGGAGAACCTCAGTTATGGACTTCAAAAACACATTTATTTCACAGGCACTCTATTTTGATAGCAACAGGTATAAATGTGATAAAGTATAGTTGGATCCCCTGAAATAACATCTCACTGTCAATGATGGACATTAACCTTGGTAAAGATTATACACATTTTGAAAGGTGGAAAACTTACTATACCCTTTTCTGATTTTGGTGATCCACAATTCCCATATTGTATGACCATATGATAGATAATTGTTTCTCTCTTTATCATAAAAGAAGGGGAACCTTTTTGTCCGAGTGCTTTTAATTTTCAGTAAGAGTATTTTATCTACAAGGAATTATTGTAGATTAAAAATTCCTGATATCTGATTAACTAAGTATTTCATGCCCACAGAGGTTGTTTGATTTCAAATATATGTTGCAGATGCAGAAGCTAAAATGCTTAAAAGTGAATGTAAATCTGTGCAAAATCTTTGAATCAGGATCAAGTATAAATCTTGCTTTACTTATCTCCCTAGTACTGCATGTACTCAAATGCAAAAGTCATTGTGCTATCAATAACTATTACTCTTTGGTTGGTTGTCTGATTGTTCCATTGAGTTTTGGAGGCTGTTCTCTTCCTCAAGGTTGTTTAAAAATCAAGCATTTTTTCTTAATATTTCTAACCATGGTATCCTTCTGGAGCAACTTTGGGAGTTGGGGTGGGGGGCTTTGTGCTATGCTGGTTCACCTCCTTCCTCTGTGATCTCCCTCAGTTGGAGTTAATAGGAGGCGAGAGATCCAGTCTTTGCCCACAGCAGAGCTCGGTACTCTCTCTGCTCCCATTCAACATCTACATGAAGCTGTTGGGTGAGATCATCTGTCACCATGGACTGAGATAACATCTGAGATAGCACGCTGATGATTCTTATAGCCAAATCTGGCCCTAGGTTCTGCCTTAATTTAACTTCTCAATAAGCAACCAAGTTGGAAGCTCATTTAAGAGCAGTGTATTAGGGTACCCTGATAAAGTGGGAACTTTTTATGAAAAGGAGAACCTTCAGACTCGTCTTACATTCCGTTTTATTGTTAATACAACAAAGAAAAATAAAAGAAGAAACTTGGTTGGACAAGATAACAGTAACCCCTCTTTGCACAGTAAATCATCTACTAAGCTTATTTGAAGTTAGATAACCAGATGTCAGTTGACAATGAGAAATGTTATCCAATCAAGGACCTGTATACTGCATGAGTCAAAAAGAGGGCTGTGAAAATATTTACAGACCCCTCACATCCCAGACATAAACTGTTTCAACTCTTCCCTCAAAATGACGCTATAGAGTACTGCACACCAGAACAACTAGACACAAGAAGTTTTTTTCCCAGAAGCCATCACTCTGCTAAACAAATAATTCCCCCAACACTGTTCAACTATTACAAAGTCTGCACTACTATTACTGCTAATCTTCTCATCACGCCTTATCACCCATCCCCTCCCACTTGTGATTGTAGGACTGTAACTTTGCCCCTTGTATTCTTACGATTTATATTGACTGTTTCCTAGTGTGATTTGATTGATGATTATACCTTATGATTATCATTAAGTGTTGTACATTATGATTCTTGATTCTTAACGAATGTATTTTTTCTTTATGTTTACTTAGAGTATTTACATCAAGACAAATTCCTTGTGTGTCCAATCACACTTGGCCAATAAAGTATTCTATTCTATTCTAGAAGATAGTCTCCAGACATATCAGCCTGTGGTGAGTTAAATGATGCTGTGATTTCCCTCTCGGAGTGTCTGGAGGCTGTTAGGGGATGGATGGGGAGCAACAGGTTGAAACTGAACCCTGGCAAGAATGAGTTGTCTGGGTTTGGGGTACTTTGGTCCATGGAGAATTACCACCTTTGTTCTTGAATGCGGTGGCATTGTCTCCAAACAGACCCAAGGTGGTAATCTGGCAGTTCTCCTGGAATCACGAATCCTGCTAGAAGAGCAGGTGGCAGTCATGGCCAGGAGAGCCTATATGCAGCTGGGGTTTGTACACCAGTTACCCCCTTTCCTGGACCAACAATCCCTACTCACAGTCACTCATGGTCTAGTCACCTCCTGTTTGACTATTGCAACATGGGGCTGCCCTTGAAGTTTCTGGAAGCTCCAGTTGTTACAAAATTTAGCAACCCACATTGTTTCGTGCAGACCTTGGTGTGTACACATTGCCTCAGCTATGGGAGCTGCATTGGTTGCCTATTTGCTTCTGGGTTCAAGGTGCTGGTTGTCACCTTTAAAGCCTTTCATGGCTTGGGACCAGGTTATCTGAGGAACTGTTTCTTGCTGGTCAAACCTACCTGACCAACTATATAGCAGGAAGACAAGGAATGTTGTGGGTCCTGTCCCCTCAGGAGATACATCTGGCAGAACCCAGAAGAAGTGCCTCCTCCGTGGTGGCTCCCTCCCTTTGGAATATCATCCCTCCAGAAATTAGACTGGCTCCAAATCTCTTTCAGGAGGCCCTGAAGATGTAGTTCTGCCAGTGGGCCTGGGGAACCCAGAATGGAATGGAGCCCATTAAAATGACTTGTATGAGTGTATGTTGTCACTGGGATGGGTTTTTTTATTATTTTGTTATTTATTTTGTTATTATTTTTACTTCTTTTATATTATGTTTTTATTTTCTGTAAGTCATCTTGAGGAGTAGGCAGCAATATAAATTTTCCAAATAAGTAAATAAATAAATTATTAATCAAGTATTAACTTTGGTGAAGTGCAGCTTACTTCAACTGATACATAGAATGCTTTGGTTGATGTAAGATTTAAACAAGAATGAGGCATGGAAAAATTTGATAATGCCCACAGTGGACAAATGATTGGTGAAGATGATGAGATTGTAGAGATTGCTACGTTAACTTCATGGCAGAGAGAACAAGCAATATCTACATTTATGTTTTTATGGAAAACTCTTATAGTCTTCTTGCATAAAATGAAAAAATGAACTTATAATTTGCAGTTCCGATAATTAGAAAAAAAATGAATAGAAAAGAGTGAGCTTTCTTCTGTAATCCTAGAGTAAAAAGATAACTTTGTAATTGTACTTATATTTGCTGCAAAGAAAATTGGCAGCTTCTTCTTTCTATTTTTTTTCCTTCTTTCTGTACTTTTTTCTTCTTTTCTCTCTTCTCTTTATTCATTTTTAAGCTGTTTGCAAAACTTTCAGTAACAATTTTTTTTAAAAAAGATGAGGGTAGGAACAGAAGGTGGTTATATAGGTGCAGTTACAAGGGAGACAGATAAGTACTTTATCATTAGAACATTTAAAAAAAAACTATTGTGTTTGCTGAGACTTTCAGAGATGGACTGAAACTTTTTGCTGTATGTAAGTTCAGCAGCCTCTTGCTCAAAGATGTAGATATTCCTCACCTTATGACCACAATTGAGCTCAAAATTTTGATTTGCTAAATGAGTCATTTGTTAAGTGAGTCCATTTTATCGACTTTCTTGCCACAGTGGTTAAGTGAATTACTACCGTTGTTAAGTTAATAACATAATAATTATAATAAAAATAAATAAATAAAATAAATTAGATGAATCTGGCTTCCCCACTGACTTTGCTTGCCAGAAAGTTTCAAAACATGACCACATGATGCCGGAACACTGCAGCCGTCATAAATAGAAGCCAGTTGCCAAGCATATGAATTTTAATCACGTGACCACGGGGATTATGCAACAGTTGCAAGTGTGAAAAACAGTCGTAAGTCCTTTTTTTTAGTGCTGCTGTAATTTGGAACAGTCACTAAATGAATGGTTATAAGTCAACTACGTACATATCCGTTGATCTCATTGAAAGCTTAATATCTGACTCATGAAATTTATATGCTGCCCGTATATGAAAAGACCTATGCAAAAAGTCTGCAACATTCCCTTCCTTCCCTCCCTTCCTTCACCCCCACCATCATTCCATCTATTCATCTCTAAAACATCTGAAGCCCTGCAATTCCCATTTATAATATTATGCCTTTGTTGATAAACTTTTTCTAGTAATTCCATTATCGCAAATCACAGGGTTGCCAAATATTCAAGGATCAGAAGATCACAAGTTGACAAGCCGCAGATGTACATAAGAGGTTTTAAATGACATACATTTATCCTCCTCATCGTGTCTATTTCTCCCTCCCCATCATCTCAAATACAAAAATTACCTATTTCACAAAGCCAGACTCTTTTGTTTCTTTGGCATTTTTATTCACAGAAGAATTGTTTTTCTTTTCTTTTCTTTTCTTTTCTTTTCTTTTCTTTTAAGGAGACTTCTAAGAGGCTTCGGGGGGGGGGGGGACTGTTTCTATTTATGGATAGACTTTCTTCTTCTAAAATGCACAGTGTAATTGGGATGTCTTTAAACAGGGTAGAAGTGGTAGGAAAACCAAAGGCTTTGCTTTTTTGTTGTTGTTGTTATGCCTCCAATACAGGTTTATTTGAAACGCATCTTCAGACTATAATTATTGCCTTTGTTGTTTCGTGGATGCAAACAATAATAGAAACTGTTTGCAGAAACTTATACCACCAATGTATCCCATGCAGAACAGAGATGTAGAGTTGTGAACCATATCAAGGACTTTCACATGTATGGTATTTTTAAGATAAAATAACCAAAAACTACAGATAATTTTATGAAGAGTCAGTATGAAATGCCCAAGAATGCCACACAGTATCCAGGAGATTAAAAACAACATTTTTTAAAGCTTACCTTGTTAATCTTTTGCCTTGGCAGTGATTTCCTATGTCAGCCTTTCCCAACCTCCAGATGTATGAGACTATAGTTCCCATCTTCCCCAACCTGCAAAGGTTAAAAGGGAGCCGACGTAAGAAAGGAAGAATAACGAGGAAGGGGAGAAACCAGACCTCTCAACTGTGTGCTTCATAAATCTGTTCTCCTTCCTACCTTTTCAGGCAGGCATCTCTGCGGTGCCATCCACAGATGGACCAACAGCTGGGATCATACAGCTGTGTATATCTATTGCACAGGTGTTGCAGGCTGCTTTTGCCAGCTAGACAACCAGTAAGTAGATTGTGTGAGTTTCTCCACCCCCACCCCACATCTTTTCCCCAACCTCCAGGGCACCTAGTTATTGTCAGTAAGAAAGAAGGTGGCCCTCCCAACTTTAATTGATAGGTTCACTCTGTTTCACCACCTTGCTGTTTGACTTCACCCTTCGAGGTGTAAAGAAAGGCAGATGTGATCCATGGCAGGATTTCAAGATGTGTTTCTTTCACTTTCACCCCTTCCCTCCATCACCCCACTCCCCCACTGCTTAAGGTACACATGAGCGATTTCAGAAAGCCTGGGCTTTCTGTGTATAAGAATAAAATGTTGGAATTTAAAAAAAGAAAAATAGGGCCTTTGCAGATAGAGGAAAATTGTAGCAACAGCTTTATCTGAAATTCTGCACCTCTGTAACTGTCGGGTTTGGTTCTACATCCCAATAAGAGAGACTCAGGCTTCAGAGGATAATTAGGACTTCAGAAAAAACAATTACTACCAACCTGCCTTCAATCAAGGACCTGTATACTGCACAAGTCAAAAAGAGGGCTGTGAAAATATTTACAGACCCCTCACATCCTGGACATAAACTGTTTCAACTCCTACCCTCAAAACGACACTATAGAGCACTGCACACCAGAACAACTAGACACAAGTTTTTTTCCCAAACGCCATCACTCTGCTAACCAAATAATTCCCTCAGCACTGTCAAACTATTTACAAAGTCTGCACTATTACTGTCAATCTTCTCATCACTCCTTATCACCCATCCCCTCCCACTTGCTACTGTATGACTGTAACTTTGTTACTTGTATATTTATGATTTATATTGACTGTTTCCTAGTGTGATTTGATTGCTATTGTACCCTATGACTATTATTAAGTATTTACCTTATGATTCTTGACTCTTGATTAATATATCTTTTCTTTTATATATACTGAGAGCATTTGCACCAAGACAAATTCCTTGTGTGTCCAATCACACTTGGCCAATAAAAGAATTCTATTCTATTCTAAATTCAAGGCTCTATAGTGTTCTAAGAACTACATGCATTCTGAACTTGCAAGCATTCATTTCATGACCATTCAAAGTTACGATGACACTGAAAAAATTGGAGTTATGACCGTTTTTCACACTTACAATCATTGCAGTGTCCCCATGGTCACGTGATCAAAATTTGGACGTTTGGCAACTTGTCTTGTATTTATGATGGTTGCAGTGTCCCGGGGGTCATGTGATCCCCTTTTGCGATCTTCTGACATGCACAGATTCGCTTAACAACCGTGTTACTAACTTAACAATCACAGTGATTCACTTAACACCTGTGCCAAGACAGGTCATAAAGTGGGACAATACTCACTTAACAAAAGAAATGTTGGGCTGAGTTGTGGTTGTGAGTTGAGGACTACCTGTATGGTATTAACATGAAAGCTAACCAGAGGCTAAAGCTTGGACACGAGACTATCCAGACTCTCAAATGTGCACCTCCGGGATGATGGCAATAGCAGCTTATTTCTATACAGAAGCCAGGAAAGCTGCATGGGTTGTACATTCCAAAGAAGACTTGGAGTTAAACTATGACTGGTGCATTCTAGACAAATTCTGAGAAATATTCCCCATAGTAGAAGATGCCCCCTTCTTCTTTTGTCCTGCTCTTCACAGGCCCTGCTGGGAGGTGATCAAACTGAACATTTTCAAGTTTTGGTTGAATTTGGGGCCCCTGTTATGGTTATTTTCTTCTTGTGTTCAAACAATAGCCATGTCACCCAGTCTCTCTGCCATCTCTTTTTTTGTAGGAGGATAGGTTAGGGGGTCTTACCAGGCCCTGTGTGAATAATTCCTGTGTGAACATCAGCTCATATGCATTTAGGCATACTGAATTTCTACTGTTAACTATTTCCACTATTCAGCTTTTCTAGCCTCGGTCTGAGCTGCTTGCTGTGTTCATACAGAGTCCTTTCTAGCCTGATCTATTTTTCTTCTTGGATTAAATCAGTAGATTTAGCAACCATGTGTCAGGGCCCACAAACTGTTAGCAGGATGTCTGAATAATCAAACTGAAATCAGGGAGTTAAAAATCTGACAACTTTGTCTCCCAAGAAAGAGAGATGGAACAAAAATAGAATAACAGGAATCATTTTAAATCCAGTCTTTAAATTCTGGTAGTAAAATGTGGATCAAAGCAAACTATTTTTTAAGAACAAGAGCAATGAACTAAACAAACAAGATGTTCTAGTTTAAAGATGAATTGTTTAGAATTATTCAGTTGTGGGCAAATGGAATAAAAGGATTACGCCTGTTATTAGATATATTGAAGTAAAATTCAAGGAGAAATTAACTCTCAAATTAAATTAAATTAAATTAACTCCAGTGCAAATGCATGTTCTGTCTGAGGGACTGACTGGCAATTCTTGTGCTTCATGTTATGAGTCAAGCAGATAAGGATGGGTCATCAGCAGTGAATTCAAAACATGATAGTTTCCTCAATGACACTTAGCCAAAGATGGGCAAAGAAAAATTGCAAGGGTTAAAAGATTGCAATCTTCATATCGCCAAATTAGCTACCAATGTGCATTTCTCCTGGATGATACTTTTCAGGATAGATATCTGAAAAATCTGGCTGGCCTTCAAACACTTCCCTATGAATGGAGAAGAGTGAGCAGGAAAAGTGATCCTTGGAGGATACTTGTTGCTTGACATTTTACTTCACGGGTGTCAAACTCAATCATATCATGTGACGTATCGCAACATTTTTTCTGCCTTTGTGGAGCCAGAGTGGGCATGGTCTGTGCGTGATGCCAGTTTTATAGGCCTGCTTTCCTTGATGGGCCTGCTGAAAAATGGCCACCTAGCCTAATTTTCGGTGCGTTCTGGATGTCAAAAAAATCTCAAAGTGTGACCTGCCTATACTTTACTTTCTTGTGAAAGCCCATCCAGCAACTGGGAAATACTTGCCCCATTCCTATGTGTTGTTGTGCTCTTTTGATCAGGGTGTTTTGCAGGCCTGCCCTCCTTTGCAACTTGCAAAGTTAACCTTCCTTAGCTGCTGTCCTCTTGATGACTTGTACTACAATATCCAGAATTTCCAACCAACATGGACAGCTGCTGAGAAAGGTTTCAATGAGCTAAACACTCCAGAAAACAAAAAAGATATTCACAGACTTGAACAATGGGCCGTATCCAACAAAATGAATTTGAATGTGGAGAAAAAGCAAGATTTTACACCTAGGCAGAAAAAAACAAAGGCACAAGTAGTGGCTCAAAACCAATAACCGTGAGAGGGAACTTGAAGTCCTAGTGGACGATCACTTAAATATAAGGCAGCAATGTGCAACAGCAGCCAAAAAAGCTAATACAATCCTCGGTTGTATAAACAGAGGCATAGAATCAAAATCATGTGAAGTATTAGTACTGCTTTATAAAACCTTAGTAAGACCACACCTGGAATACTGCATCCAGTTTTGGTCACCACATTACAAAAAGATGTAGAGACTTTGGAAAAAGTGCAAAAAAGAGCATTTAAGATTATTAAAGGCCTGGGGACTAAAACATATGAAGAACGGTTGCAGGATTTGGGTATGGGCTAGTCTAGAGAAAAGAAGGACTAGGGGTGACATGATAGCAGTATTGCAGTATTTGAGGGGCTGCCACAAAGAAGAGGGGTTAACTTATTTTCCAAAGCACCAGAAAGCAAGATAAGAAACAATGGATTGAAATTAATCAAGGAGAGAACCAACCTGGAATTAACGAGAAACTTCCTAAGAGTGAGACAATGAATCAGTGGAGCAGCTTGCCTTCAGAAATTGCAGATGCTCCATCACTGGAAGTTTTTAAGAAAAGACTGGACAGCCACCTATCTGAAATGGTATAAGGTCTCCTGCTTGAGCAGGAGGTTGGACTAGAAGATCTCCCAAGGTCCCTTCCAGCTCTATTCTGATTGAAGTTAAACGTAGTCTGCTAATTACATATAGTATTGCATCTGCCTTAGCAACCCTGCCTCTGTAGTTTCTGTGGATTTGCTGCAATAAAGACAAGGATTTTCTTGCTGACGAATTCCTCTGTATTTTTGTATTCTTTTCATTTAATTTTGCTTTCCATTTTTTTAAAGAGGATATTAATGAAACTTTTATGGGCAGACTGGGATGGAAGTGGCCAACACATGTGTGTGAATGCTTTGCATCTTGTGGTCTAATCATCTCATCAGCCTTCCAGTTTTCCAATCTTAATTTCAGGGGGAAACCCAAATTGGAGGCAACCAGGTAGATGCTGGAAAAAGGTGGATAAGAAATGAGTAACTCTGTCATATCTTCTGATAACTCCCATAACATATATAAGGAATCCTCAACTTACAACCATTCATTTAGTAACAGTTTGAAGTTACAACAGCATGGAAAGAAGTGACTCATGACCTTTTTCACACTTATGACCATTTGAAGAATTCTCATGGTCACTTGATCAAAATTCAGACACTTGGCCACTGACTCGTGTCCCGGGGTCCTGTGCTCACCTTTTGAGACTTTCAATGGAGAAGCTAAATTCAACTTAAGCAAAGTCAATGGGGAAGCAAGATTCACTTAACAACCATGTTACTATGTTAACAAGAGTGTAAAATGGGACACAACTCACTTAACAACTGTCTGATGTAGCTTGGAATGTTGGGCTCAATTGTGGTCGTATGTTGAGGACTACCTGCCTGGTATTAACATGAAAAATAAGCAGGGGCTAGACCTCGGATGCGAGACTATCCAGACTCCCAAATCTGCACTTCTGGGATGATGGCAACAGTAGCATATTTCTACACAGAAGATGGGAAAACTACATGGGTTGTATATTCCAAAGCTCAACCAATGAAAAGCAATTGCTAGGATCTTAAGAACAAAGAAGATACAGGCAAGCTTCCTTCACAAAGAAAGAAAATGTCTCAGAAACTGCAGGGCAGTTTTTACACGACATTGACTGCAACCTCATACTCTCTTGGGGGTAGAAAAAAAATACTCAAGCTTCAAGGGTATCTTTACTGAGATCACTGGGGAAAAACAACTAATGAACCAGTAAGAACAAACAGTGAAGAACTTTAGGAAAGTCATGCTGGCTCAGACCTCCAATCTAGTCCTCATATCCTGCTTCCCACAGTCAGATGTTCTCAAAGAAGCCCACAAGCAAGATATTCATCTATTAATATTTGAAGGCCTATTGTCTCTAAATATGAAGGTTTGTCATCTAATGTCTGAGAGTCTAAGCACTTCACATTAGAAAAGAGAAGTTTTCCTTTCTTAGTTAATTTCTCCTCAGATTCTATCTCCCTTTCACTCTGTACACAAAAGCAATACTCTTAATTTGGCGTGCAAAGGCGCGTTGCTTAGAGCATAACTGTCAACAAAAGGTGTTTTGTTTTCTCACCCACGTCTGCTCTCCTTCTTCTGTCAGGCTCCAAAATTCTCACCACTTCCTTCCCCATTATCCAAGCCTTTCCCTGTTCTCCAGGAACTCTGCACTATTTCAAAATTCACTCATCAGGCATTTGCGCTGATAGAGTTTGAAAAGAGAAATAGCAGAGCTCCAGCTTAATCATCATTTAAAAATACCTACATGCTTAAGAACCTGACTCACCTACTCAAGTGGGATAATGTTTAATTGAAGCAAGAATAGATTTCATCCATGCTGCTAACCACTCTAAGTTATCTCAGAGCAGAATGAATGTAAGCAACATTTGCATCACCAGTTCAACAGGACAGGTATGATAGTATAGGCTGACAGGTGTTATTAGAAACAGAGTTGCAGACTAAGTTCATGCAAGTGAAGGGCTCAGAGGAAAAAATGGTTCTTGCGTGCATGTATGAAGCTGTCCTAAATTTGTTTTATCCGTTTATTTGATTAACTGGTGCATTTTTGAAGTGCCCTTCCATTCAACGATTGAATGGGATGAGGTATAGTAAGATAATGAAAACAAAAAGTATAAATTACAATTAAACAATGCAAAGCAACAGATAGAATACCTACATTATAATAACAAAAAAATAGTTTCTACAACCAAGATCCAGGAATAAATTGTCAGTTTCCACAATGGAGGAAGGTAAACAGTGAGGTTTGAATAGTAAAAGTACCTGGTTGAACTTGCCTGGCATTAGAAGCAAAGGATTGGATCTGGTTAATATGTGGATGGGAGATTAGCAGGAAATACCTGAGGTGAAAGTTAGCCTGGACAATATTAAAAAAAAAAAAAATCCCAGAAGAGTGTAATGGGAAATGACTTGCATATTGTGGCCAAGAAGACTGTGAGAATGCAATGAAAGAGATACTATTTATACATTTAAATTGGAAGAAGGATTTACACTCATTCTCTAAGAACTGCTTTCTTTAACTTATTCAGAACTTTTTAAGAACTTTTATTGATTGATATCATCCCTTGGTTTTTATCTGCTAGAGATGAGTGGTGAAGGCATTACAGAATGCTTCCAGGCCCTATTAAACTCACTGGGGCTACTTCTGAAGAAACAGGGGTTATGAGTCTGCATAACACAAACACAGTTCTCTTCTGGTTGTTCCCATTGAGATTAAGAATTCCTATGTGGCTCATTATTTAGGAGTTTATCTGCGGGAGAGGATGTCCTTTAATCCAACCTTAAATCTAAGTCCCATTTACTTCTCTCCAGATGTGATGGACTTTAGCTCTTATCACGAATAGACAACCCCCCCCCTTTTTTTTTTTGCCAAAAGAAATATTAAATTCCTGTAGGTGTATACTTCCCATACATCTATGCCAAAAAGTCAGTACCATTTATCATTACATCTCATATTATTAAATGGTGTCCAACTGTTTTATCTTGACACGTCCACATGCTAATTCAGTAATAAGAGTTGATTTTACCATTATTGCCATGTGGAGTTAAACAACAACAAAAAAAAAAAACAGGAGAAGACATCTTTCCCAGCTAATTCCTCCTGTCTTGGCTAATTGAAACAATTTTCCAATTGTTTCTCCATTCATTGCAATGTTTCTTTCCTCTTCTCTAAGGAATTGGAGGCTCCTTAGGCAAAGCTTGGAAATCTACAAATTCTTCAAGAACCTTGCTATGAACCCGAGTGCTCAATGCTATGCTAAAATTACTTCTAATATCATTAAAGGCCAAGATTTTATTTATTTGTTGATGACAGGCAGTTGAGAGTGTATTTTCCAGCATTGCTGCCATCAAGTGAGTTCCTCTCACCATCCCAAGTCCTCTCCGCAGTCCATAAATTGTACAAAAATCTAAGCAGAGAAGCTGTGTGGATCTTTCTCAGTCCCAAATCACTAGCTAGTTTATCCTTGAATATAATTGTAGACACAGAGGCAGCTGGCAGCTGTCCTGTAGGGGAATCAAAGATACCATTTTG
Organism: Bungarus multicinctus; assembly: GCA_023653725.1. Lineage (NCBI taxonomy): Eukaryota > Metazoa > Chordata > Lepidosauria > Squamata > Elapidae > Bungarus > Bungarus multicinctus. Next base: position 33,922,492 of record CM042838.1, on the reverse strand, counting down.
AGGGATGCAGCTAGTCACCTCGGGCACCAGATGCCGCCTTGTTTTCAGCCCTCTGGTCCTCCTTAAGCCACCTGTGTACCTCATTTAACATACAGCAGTGATCTTGATTGCCGTTTGAGCACAATAGAATGCCTATCGAGGCTGAAAGTAATTCTGCCAGGAAAAGAGCAAGGGAAGGGTACGTCAACCTTAGCAATATCTTCTTTAGGGTTTTTGCCATAATAAAAGTTGGGGTTTCCCTGAAGCTCTGGTCTTTGCGATCCAGCCTCTTAAACTAGAACCAACTGGGGTTTCCCAGCAACGCCAAGCTGTCTTCATTTATGACATTGAGACTGGCTTTGTTTTCTTAAACAATGACAGAACGGTCAGCAACTCTGCAAAAATATACAGTACAGTCATGTTTACATTCAGCATCAAACATCCCAAGAGGGAAGGCAGACAGATAGAACATTGGGGGTTTTTTTTCCCCTTTCTTTTTCTTTTGAAGTAGAATCCTCTATTTGAGATGAGGAAATATTGGGAACATATAAAGCTGACTGACATATTGGGTTTGAGAACAGCATTCAGGAGGTGAAAGGATCTCATATTCAGTTTTGAACAACAGAAGTATCTTCTAACAACACTGCAGAGGCAATAGTGCTGCTGTCTGTATGCTGCTCTCTTACTTAAACACAAGCATTTCCTTGGGGAATAATCCCACTGGCCTCAATGAACAGAGCTGCAGCTTTCATAAAAGAGAACATGACTGGTCTTTATCTGAACCTGCTGGGCATCCCCCTCCTGTCTCAGAAATTTTCAGCAAAAAGAAGGAAGCTCACCAGAAACTCCTACAATACTTCCCTCGACTTCCCAAAGTCAGAATCTGCCTACAATTCCTTCACCTCCAAACTTTCCCCGGTAATTATCTGCCAGCATCAGAAGACTCGGGTTTTTCCTTCTTCAAACGATACTTACAAGGCCATTCTCTCTCTCCCTCTTTAGTTTAAAAATGAGGTTGATAATGATAATGTTCCTCCCATAGAGAATCGCCTACTTTTTAATGATCCCCATAGTTTCCTCTTTACATAAATGACTAAATCCTCACAGAATCTCTGCCTTGATTAGCACTCCTGCTAGTAAAATTTCACATACTAAATCAGCACCAGCTGTAGCAAGAAAGAATGAAAAGGCAAGTGTAAATGTTCCATATGCCCTACCAAATTGGCATCTGTGTCAGTAACCCCGTGTTCCTTAAACAATTGTATACATACATTCTCCTAAGTGTGGCTGCTTACAGGATTTTGCAAGTCAAAATCCCCTTTCTGTGCTATACCACTGAGAGGCTAAGACTTAAAATCAGCAGAATTTTTTTGTTTTGTTTTTGCTTTTCAAACATCTTACATTTCCCTTCCTGTATCTAAGCCCCATGGAGTCAAAATAAAAGGAAATAATCTGGAGTTTATGCTTTACCTCATCTTGACAGACACTTGGTATAACATGCCATCTAAAGCTGAGAGTTAATAACTACGTGTGACTTTGCCATGTTCAAGAAATGTGAGGTTCAAAGCTTTTAAATAGAACAAGTTTTACATTTATTAAGAAATGACTACATTATTATTATTGAAAACAAAATTGCAGAAATGTATGTGTTTTGTCCTCCAGCTTTCTTCTCTGTTTGAACTAGTACACCATTTTGATTTGGTGTGGGAGAGGTCACTTCAGATGATTATACAGGTAATCCTTGACTTACAACCAGATTGGTGGTATTCAGGTTCTGACCAGTTGTGGAAAACCGGTAGTGGAAATTTTGAGTAGTTCGGAGAACCGGCAAATGCCACCTCTGACTGGCCCTGCCCCCATCTATTCTCTGCCTCCCAAGTCCCAGCTGATTGGCTGGGTCTTCTTTAGTTGCCCTACACAGAACAGAGCTGGAAAACAGGTTAGTGGGGTGGGGAGGGAATGGGTTTTGCAGTAACCTTCCTCCAGGAGTGGAGTGGGATGGAGATTTTACAGTATCCTTCCCCTGCCACGCCCACCAAGCCATGGCCACTAAGCCACGCCCACAGAACTGGTAGTAAAAAAATTTGAATCCCACCACTGTTTACAATCATTTGTTTAGCAATCATTCAAAGTTACAATGGCATTGAAAAACAATGACTTATAACTGGTCCTCCCACTTACAACCATCACTGCATCCTCATGGCCATGTGATCAACATCTAGAACTTGACAATCAGTATGTATTTACAACAGTTGCAATGCTCCAGAGTCATGTGACTGTCATTGGCAACCTTCCCAGTCAAGTAAAGTCAAATAGTGGGAAGCTGGGTTCGCTTAATGACTGTGAAATTCATTTACCAACTGCAGTGCCTCTCTGAAAAACCATTGCAAAGAACTGTGTAAAATCAGACATGATTCACTTAACAACCACCTTGCTTAGCAACAGAAAAATTGTTCCCAATTGTGGTCATAAGTTGAGGACTACCTAACACATACTTTGGTGGAAGGAGATCAATTGATCGATGGTGTCATTGTGAGGATGCTAACCACATCTTGCAAACTTACTGTAAAATGTCAAAAGGTATGCCAGTTTATGCCAACCAACTCTGGAAAAGCTGCAGGGCTTGCCATGAAATGAAAATATCAAAGAGATTTTGTTGGACCTTAACATTAAACTTTCTGGAAGTTTTGCGTGGCTGAATATTTAGTTTAAAAAAAAAAAAAAAATCCAAAAGCAACCAGGAAAATCAATGAAGGAGAAATGCAAAGTTCTTTGCTATACTTTTAAAATCTGTTCCATTATCTTTGGCTTTATCCAACTCAGATTTTTTCCAGAAAACTCCGGTACATTTTGCTCCAGGACCCGAGCGGTATTTATCTAATAAGCACTTTCTGCCTACCAGTATTGCAATAGCAGTTTTCACAGTAGTCTTGGTGTCAAATTGCCCTTCCCTCAGCAGGGATTGTTAAGCTTTTCCGTATTATACTTCCAATGTGCTCATGAGCTGGAATTGGGAGATAGAAATTTCCTTTGAAGTTTGAATTTTTGAACACACTGGGAGCAAGTGAGCTCCAATTCCTCCACAGTTAAACAATTCTGGCACATAGGGATTAGGGCTAAATATTGTACCCAATTTTCTAATTAGGCTGTTGCAATATTTACTACACAATGTTTGAGGTGAAAAGCAGATTCTAATTACTGCAATGCTTCTTGACCAAACAGAATACCTGGCCTTTGAAATATAATATTTAGAGCCTTTGAGTTTGGTTTATTTTTTATTTTAAAAAGGAAAACACCAGAAGTTCTAAAACTGTTAAAACAAGTTTCTGCCGGCTTTGCCGATTTGAAGATTTGAGGGCACAACAACAATTCCTAGGCGTGCTTCAGAATTCATCATCCCACAAGTTTTTTCCTCTGGTGATAATTCAGTTAATCCTCTGCAAATTAGGAAGGACAATGTTTTATATTGGTCTGGTTTTTATGAAGCTTTCTTACTGATTGCTTTTGACAACTAAAGGTAAAGGTTCCCTTTGCACATATGTGCTAGTAGTTTCTGGCTCTAGGGGGTGGTGCTCATCTCCATTACAAAGCTGAAGAGCCAGCGCTGTTCAAAGACATCTCCATGGTCATGTGGCTGGCATGACTAAACGCCGAAGGTGCACAGAATGCTGTTATCTTCCCACCAAAGTGATCCCTATTTTTCTACTTGCATTTTACATGCTTTCGGATTGCTAGGTTGGCAGAAGCTGGAATAAGTAACGGGAGCTCAGTCCATTATGCAGTGCTAGAGATTCGAACCGCCAAACTGCCGACGTTTCTGATTGACAAGCTCAGCGTCTTAGCCACTGAGCCACCACATCCTGCAGCTAGATGCCTTCAAATTCTGTGATATCTCCAGAATTCCCAAATGCTGGCTGATATTTGTTAACCTGGGAGAGAGGGTAGTCCACAATGCTATATTCAAAGAGTGCCAGCTTGAGGTGCTTGAAACAGATTTGTCTCCCATCTGAAACCTTTTGCAGGGAAGATGGTTATGCCTTATTTATCCCCCCAGAATATTAAATCTTATTTGGCCCGAGAAAAATAAGTTTAGTATGTACACATAATTAATAAAAATTATTACTGCTATATTCATAATCACATTATGATCTTTGGATAGGCTGGGCCATTAATTCCTCTGCCTCTTGCCAGATTTGGGCTAAACCCAACAGGCCTATTCATAGGATTCTGGAGAGACCACTGTGTGTTGGAGATGCATATGTTCTTCTTGGCTGTAAACCCTTTGTATTTGGAATATATCAAGACCTCAAGAATTGTCGACTTTTCAGTCATGGGAACTAGCGAACGAGAAGAATTAAACCAAACTAGAAGAAAGATAGATGTGATTTGCAGCAATGGAGTATGTGGTGTTTGCCAAGGTTGCCAGGGTTTGAATTGGGGTCTACTGGGTGAGATGGGTGGGTTGTTGTTTTTTGTTTATCAAAATAATAATAAAAAGAAAACCCTCTAGGCATTATTGTTTAATATGTTGGAATTTTCTAATGAAAATATCACTTTTAGGCTTTTCTAGCCTTTTTCTTTTAATACTATTAATGAACTTGAAGTTATATGATATTGTTAATATTGTTTTTATGTTAATTGATTGACTTTGTGCCATCAAGTGATTTTCAACTTTTAGCAACCACACAGATTTATGATGATTTATCCCTAACCTGTTCTTTCAAATTTTTTCAGTGATACATGCATGACCCTTAAAACTGAGTCCATCCACTTCTCTGCTGGTCATCCTCTTCTCTTTCCTTCTATCTTTCCCACCATTAGAACCATTTTCAGAAAGCTGGGTCTTCACAATGTATTGAAGTATGATAATTTGAGCCTAGAAAGGTTCCAGCCCCCCCATCAGAACATTAACCAATCCTATCTGGGCAGACATTTTGTGTTGTACATAAAAGGCTCCTAAATGACACCACGGTTCAGTGGTGGTATGCTCTTGGTTCGGACCAGTTCAGGCAAACCGGTAGTAATCAAAACCTGCCATAATCAGCTGAGTGGAGGAAAAAAAGCCCTCCCACTTGCCCCTGTGCTTTTCTCTTCTTTATCCTCTCAGCTGCAGGTCTCAGCTGGTGTAGGGAAAGCTGCATGCCAGCGTTAGACAAGCACGTCCACCAAGCCACACCCACCAAACCCATAGTAAAACAATTGAATCCCACTACTGCCACATTCCAATTGGCCCACTACAGGATAATCCCTCTCATCTGATCAGGGGCGTCTTTGCCTCCAAAGCTACCTCTGTTTTGGCTTCTGGAGACACAGAATGTGCATAGCAACCAGCATTTTATTTATTTTATTTCATTTATTTTGTTATTTTATTATTATGTTTTTTTATTATTATTCTACTCTATTTTATTATTTTATAGCTCTATACCCATGCTTCACTACAAAACAATGTGTTCGAGCTTAGTTTTTGGGGTGGAAAATAAGAGGAAAAAATTGTGCCTCTGCCTACCAGCATCCATCAGTATTCATCTGGCTAGTGTCCTGTTAGTCTGTGGGAGAGTTTAGGGCTGTTTGGAAACTGAGACAGTATTTGCTGTGTGAGTAAGAAGGAGACAGTGAGGAGCCTGGGCATGGCTTAGCTCAACTGTTCTGTACTAAAACTGGTTGCTGCTGTAAAACTAAAACTCCTCTCCTCTGCTTGTGTTTTGCGTTTGGAGATTTCTTTTCAGGTGGAGAGGGAGGGTAGAACCCCTTAGCACCAGAGTGTGTTAATAATAATATACAAAATACTAATGCTCTGATGGTTACTTTGAAAAATCCTTTCTTAGTGAGCACCTAGAAGCCAAGAAGAACATACGTGCCAAATTTTAAGTCTGTAGGCTTTACGGTTCTGGAGATTTTGACGTGATGAAGCGTGAGTGGTATTTTGCTTTTATATGTATATATATATAGAAGAAGATAGAAGATCTTATATTTTATTTTAATCATATCACATGACATCACACTACTATATTATTTTATTATATACATATAAACATATATACTGTACATACACAAACACACGCATGTGCACACACACACGCACAAAAATATTTTATTCTTTTTATATGCTGCCATCTCACTGTCAGACAACCCTGGGCAGCTTACAACATCACAAAATAACAATATAAAACAATTAGAATGTGAAAAGCATTAAAACATTGAGCATCAAAAGTTAAAATGTTAAAAACTAACAATTTGTTTGTTTCAACTCTGAGGAATAGCTGGGGAAGAATACCTGAGGTTTTCAAAGGTAACACAAGGCATGAATTTGACATTTGTCAGTAATATTCAGATTTAAAAATCAAACATTCGCTATTGCCACGGGATTAAAGATATGGAAATACTATACAGAATGGTATATTTCAATAAAAGAGCCAGTTTAGTGTAGTGGTTCAGGTCTCAGGCTAGAAACCAGGAGGCAGTGAATTCTAATGCACAAAGCCAGGTAGGTGATCATGGGCCAATCAGTTTCTCTCAGCTCCAGGAAGTAGGCAAGGGGAAACCCTATCTGAAATCTTGTTCTGGAAAATACAAAGGTGTCAAAGCTGACTCAAAAGTAACTCCCCCCCACCAAAAAAAAAAAAAAAAGGCTTCAATAGTCCAAATTCTCAGGATTCTGACAACATTCATCTGGTGATAAAAATGCTTTTCAAGATTTCTTATGCTTTGATAATGCAAGTAACTATTCAAGTTAGATTATCCCAGTCATATTTTTTTCCTTATTTCATTCTTCTAGTTTCTGGATTTATTGGCATTGCTTTGTTTCCTTGAAGAAAGTTCAGAACCAAACAAACAGAGGTAGCCTGGTATGTCCTGATTTATACTATGGGCATTTATGTGACATGCCAACTATGGCAGTACCACTATCACCACTACTGCTCCACCAATTGGCCACTAATACAAAGATTGACTCCCTGACTGGCAGTTCAACCTAAATTACTGTGAGAAGTCCTCTAGGCCAGGGGTCTCCAAACTTGGCAACTTTAAGGCTTGTGGACTTCAACTCCCAGAATTCCTCAGTTGCCATGGCTGGCTGAGGAATTCTGGAAGTTGAAATCCATGAGTCTTAAAGTTGCAAAGTTTGGAGATCCGGTTCTTAAGCAATCTATTTGATTTGGTGTTCTTCTGGTAGAGAAGTGCCCACCAGGTTTCCAAGCATTTCATCGACCAAGGTCTCAGGGAAGGGGTGGTGGGGTGGCAGCGATTATTAGAGAAGTTCTTTGTCCTAGGGAGGCCACTGTACCTCAGACGGCTGGTTGTGAGTCGCTCTTTGTGAAGTGGGGCCAGGGGGTTCAGATGGGCCTTTTGATAATGTACCTGGCTCCCTGCCACGTATCATTGGCCCTGCCCGGACTCCTCGAGGTGATAGCCAGGCTGGTGGTTGAGACCCCCTAGGCTTTTAGTCATGGGTGATTTCAACCTGCCTTCACTCGGGGAAACCTCTGGGGTGGCTCGGGAGTTCCTGGCTTCCATGATGGCCATGGACCTGACCCAATTAGTTTCTGGCCCCACTCACACGGTGGGACACACACTGGACTTGATTTTTGCCTCTGGTCAGAGGTTGAATGATCGTTCCGGGGATCTAGTCATAAAGCCCTTGTCATGATCCGATCATTCTCTTCTTAGACTTGACTTCTGTGCCACCAACCCCCATCGCAGGGAGGCAGAACCGAGGAGATGGTTCCGCCCCAGGCGCCTGATGGATCCTGAATGGTTCCAGATGGAGCTTGGGCCATTTCCTGAAACTCTGGTTCATAACTCGGCCGAAGACTTGGTGGCCACCTGGGATAGGTTGGCTGCTGAGGCTCTGGACCGAGTTGTGCCTTTGCAACCTCTGACTCGGCACAGATCCCATTTAGCTCCGTGGTTTACGGAGGAGCTGAGGGAGATGAAGTGCCGGAAAAGATGTCTGGAGGGCGTCTGAAGGACCAGTCACGCCGAGTCTGACCGGACACAGGTGAGGTCCTATATTAGGACCTACCTAGTGGTGATAGAGGCAGTGAAACGCTCGCATTTCTCTGCCCTTATTGCTCCATGGCATTGGACCAGGATATTTACAAGACCGCATTCTGCCAGTAGTCTCCCACCGACCGGTGCGCTCCCACAGAGAGGGTCTCCTTCGGGTCCCGACGGCATCTATGTGCCGCTTGGTGACCCCAAGGAATAGGGCCTTCTCTGTGGGGGCACCCACCCTTTGGAATGGGCTCCCCTCGGGGCTATGGACAACCACTGACCTGAGGGCATTCAGACATGATCTGAAAACCTGGCTCTTTGAGCAGGCTGGCCTGGGCTGACTTCAAATGGGATTTTAAATGAGGGGTTTTAGAACTGATTTTAATTGGGGTATGATAATTTTAGCTTATTTTAATTGGGGGTTTTAACTTTTTTAACAGCAGCCTCATAATTTAATCTTTTTTAATCTTGTAATTTTTTATTTATATATTTTAGTTGGCTGTTCACCACTCTGAGTCCTTCGGGAGAAGGGTGGTATACAAAACTATTTAATAAATAAATAAATAAATTTCAGGCACATTCAGAGGCTGAAGATTCTTTCTAGAAATAAAGATGCAGCATCCCAGATTTACAAAAATCTTCAGTTATAGCCTTTTTTAGATAAGAATTTCCAGAAGAAGCTCAAATGGACACTGAGATTGTCTTTAAGGATCACTTGCCATCTACTGTTGTTACAACCTTGTTAATCACACATCTTCTAGCCCTTGACAAAAAATGTAATTTTGTTAATCTTTTTTTTTTAAAGACACATTTTAAATAGATGTTTGAGTAAATAGGATAGTGGATCGCATGTGTTTTTATTTATATTTAAGAAATCCGACTAAAATTAAAATAGTTTTTATATTGATGTGTGCATGTGTACACAGACATGCACAATACATATCCCTACATATATGTGCATTGTACGGATCATATCTAGGTCACGCATATTTGGGGATGAATACCCAGAGAGAGTACAAAACGATTAGCATGAGAGTTCATTTGAAAAGGTGATGGACAGTTCATCAGTTTGATTATTTTGTTTTAAATCCATCCTTCCCTCTTTTAGGCTTCACTGGGAAAGGTTATGCATTTACTTTTAAAAAGAAAAGCCTTAAGAGCCGGTTACGAAAAAAAATAACAAAGAATAACTGAGAAGACCAAAAGTGAAAGGCTCTTCAGATGAAGTTTAGCAAATTAAGTCATTGACCTGCAGAGGAGATTAATACAAACAAGGTGCCCCTTCTTCTGAAGTAATGAATATTCTTCAAACAGCAAGGGAGCCGCTGACTGCTGTTTGATGCTGATGACATTGAAAATTTAGGAGAAGCAAAATTCCAACATTTTTTCATTTGTATGCAAATGTGCCAGTTCCAGAAATTAACCCCTGAACCCCATGTCAGTTTTCATCTGGAGGAATTCTCTTTGGCAAAGGCCATAGAGAGCAGCCTGGTGGCATTTCTGGGGTCATAAGGGTTCCCCTGTAAAACTAAAAGAAAGGGGAGGAGGAGGAGGAGGAAATAATGGTGATAGTTGTTGTCAGGACAATGGATTGGTGAAAGAGAGGAAATCATAATGTCAGCCTTTGTTTACACCCTCCCTTCCACACACACACACACACACACACACACACACACACACACACACACACAGGTGTTGGAGTAAAAAGCAAAGAGAAACAGAGGAATTCCCTTCTCTGAGGCCCATCCCTTCTTGAGGCAGAGAAAAGCCCCTAATCCTTTTCATTAGTTTAAAAGATGAAGCAAGGGCCAATATCCAATCCTATTACTTTTTCTTCCAGCAAGGTCTTCAACAGTTAGAAAAGTCCCTTTGTGTCTCAGCACCTTGGATAAATGCCACTATCTGCATGTGAAGGGGAAAGAGGTGATTGAGAGGGTTTCTTTTATTTTTCAAATGGATGTGGATTTAATTATGCTAATTTATACAGCTATAAAGCTTTCTCCCCCCCCCCTCCCCACCATTCCTCAGTCACATAAAGGGACTAGCAAATACAGGTGTCCTTCACTGAAGACATTTAACGTTTAACCTCAACCGTGTTTTGAAAAATGAGGCGAAAGGGTGGCCATGGTTAACAAGCAGGCAGTTTCCTGACAACTTAATGAGGAATCTCAGCAGTGAATACCGTACTTCCTCATAACAATCCTAAAGGATCAATGAGGGAATAGGAATTCAGCAGAGAACTCCCTGCATTTCTCAGTTCACCGTCCTTGACTCTGTCAGATCCTATAGACAGGGCCAATTTGCATCAAGAAACAAAGAAGAATGTGGACCAAGGGGATACAAGCTATGTCTGATATGGCTGCAGTGTTGATCTGATCATGTGAACAATTCCTGCATGACTTAATAATACACACTTGCAATTCCACACCCCACTGGAGTGCCTTGTTTATATCAAAATCAATTATTGTTTTGGCAAAGAAGTCGTACTATTTCTTGAATAAAAAGGGATCATATCAGAAGAAAATGTTATAAAAGTCAGGTGAATCCCCATCACAGTGGAAGGATATAAAGTGAGTTTTCTGGCCATCACTCCAATGACCTCAAGGATATCAGTAGGAATGAATCTTATGATATTCTGGATGGAATTAACCCTGCATTGGAGCATATATTTCATTATTTATTTATTCAATTTGTATCCTTATTACTTTATAAGTAACACAAGGTGATGAATACTCCTTCTATTTTCCCCACAGCAATAACCCTGAAAGGTAAGTGACTGGCCCAAAGTCGCCTGGTCAGCTTTCGTGACTAAGGTGAAACTAGAACTCACCATCTCCCAGTTTCTAGGGCAGCACCTTCATCACTACCCCAAATTGACTCTCCAATGTATTGCAGGATCCAATCTGGGTCAGTCACCGGGACCAGAAGTTTTGTCTTCTGAGCTTTTGGACTCGTGCTGGAGTCATTCTCAGGGAACTCTCTCACCATAACCACCCCAATTAGAGAGACACATTCTGGTGAGAGAGAAGTTCCCAGAGGATGAGCTCCAGCATGATTCCAAAAGCTCAGAAGACAAACCTCTGTGTCCAGTTACTGAAACAAATTGGATCCTGCAACTTTATCCTATGACACATATATTCACTTCCATTCTCCAATGGATTGGCTTTTTAAAAACTTAACTCTACATCCTGTGAAACTTTAGGTAGTAGACAAGCTGGCATGAAACTCTTCCTTCCCAGATGCTGTTCTGAGGCTGAAGTAATACATGTTTGCTAACTTGTTTGCTCAGAGGTCGCTGACTTGACAATCTCTTGATTATAAAGACTGCCTTTGATTGCCTTTCAGAATAACTCAGACCTTTGGAATGAGGGTTTGTTTTCAGAATTACGACCTGCATTTTATTCTTGTAGGTTTTTCCCCTTAAAATGAAAGTGCCAGCCTTAGAGCCAGCCAAGTTTTGGTAAGGAACCCAGTGATATATCACATTTCTTGCACAGATCTCATTTTTGTAACTACACAGGAGTCCTTTTAAAAAAAAAAAAACACAGGAAAATCTACCGTACACAAGGCAAAGAGGTATGCCCTGGCTTTTAACAGGTTCAGGAATTGTCTTGGAATTTGCTTTATAGCCAAAGGCTAAAAGATTTAAAGGTTTATGCCTGGAAAAAAACATAGCTGAAATGCTGCCATCCTTGCCTTTTTGTTTCTTGGCTGAGACAAACAATTCATTTTGGTACCAAATAAGATGCACAGTTTTCACAAAGCCGCTCTCCACAAAAACTAAAAAAAGATCAATTGTGTGAGAAATGCTTTCATGGGTGAATTTTATTTATGCAAATGACAAAAATCTCATTCCAAAGTGTGCTAATTTTATATGCTGTGATTGGAGAGGGGAAAATATCAAATCCAGGTGTAATTCTCTTCTTCCACATGTCAATTTTTTACACGTTGAATGATAGCAGATAGTTCAAAATCTGCTACAGATTGGAAATGTTTGGACTACTGAAATGTATAAATCACTAAAATATGTACTAATTCCATAAGCCTCAAATGCTTAGCATTCAGGAGTGAGCTAAATGGAACTGGAAGGTAGATAGTCTTTCAGTTTGCCATATGATGTTTAAACCTTTTGATATATGCATCTTGCCTTCCTTAAGTGCTTAAAAACCCTCAAGCCGTAGATAGGAAAGCATCATTATCTTTTTTTGGTACACATAGAATACACAATTGGTAAGTTGAATGATCGCTCCATCTTTTCTGAGGCTACAAAGGACCAACAGTGAAATTCCTACTAAAGATCAGAAGGCAATTCTAGCAACAGAAAGCTGGGAACAGAGATGTATTCTTTTCCTTTCGCAGACTCATATCAAGATTGTTCTGCATTGTGGACAATACAAAATGCCAACCATTTTTTCTCTTTGGAAATTGGGAGAAGTTCTCTGCCCTCCTGCGCAATTATCAACAATGGAGAAGCCTCCACATGGAGTGGTGTGATACAGTGCAGGATATACTATACCAGGGGTCGCCAACCTTTTGGACCTCAGGGACCACCAAACTCATAATTTTAGATCCCAGGGACCACTAACTGGTTCTGTGGGTGTGGCCTAATTTGTGGGTGTGGCTTGGTGGTCATGTGACTGGCTGGGCATGGCTTGTATGTAAATATTATAAATATTTATATAAATATTGAATGTTTTATAAAAAAAGAGCAACTTTTACCCAAAATCAGGCAAAGCAGGCAGGCAGATTGAGTTGCTCACAGAATTACAGATTCATTCAGAAATCTATCTATCTGCCATTGGCTAGCTCAGTCGGTCACATAAAATTTGCTTGCAAACCTTCAGTCCTAAGGGAGGTTCAGCTGTGCTTAGCTAGAAAGCAAGAAATCTAACCATTTCCTGCTTCCTAGCTAATCTAAATCTCCCAGTGCAGTAGAACAGATGATGGTCGGGAAAAGGAAAAATAGCAACTTAGCAGACAAGTTTGCCGGGTAAGGATTGAGTGGGCTGGAAGGGTTCCCGCAGGCCATGTGGGCTGAGTAACCTTGTGTTTCTGCGCAGCCTGGATTAATTGCTTTGTGGGGGTGCTCTAGGGGTGAGATTTCTCTGCAGCCTACCAAAATTTTCTCATGGCCCATCAGTGGGCCGCGGTCCACTGGTTGGCGACCACTGTACTATACTACAGTAAAACAAGAGTCCCCAAACTTGACAACTTTAAGAGTTGTGGATTTCAACTCTCAAGTGCACAACTTTTAAAGTTGCCAAGTTTGGAGACTCCTGGAGAGTAAAGGAATAATTGTAAGATAGGTTTCACAATTAACCTATTCACCGATCATCCAAGTTAAAAAGTACCTGTTTTCAAGTTTAAAATATAAAATATTGTCAAATAAAGTTCCATAATAAATGGAAAATGTCCCAATTCTCAGTGTTTCCGGTAAATGATTATATTATGATCTGAGTTAATTATAAAACATTTTGAACTAAAAATACAGCCTACTATGCAGTACCTGGTAGCCTTTAAAAGTAGTTTCTTAGAATACAAATATATAAATGTAATACTACATCCCTTGATATATCTTAACTTGATTATACTTTTACACTTAAATCATACCAACTATTACTTATAAATTCATTAGATAGTAAATAGCTAGTTATTCAAGATATTTTGCAAATATCTAAACAGATATTTCTATCTGTTTAGATCCCAATTACTGGATTACATATAATAAAGTATCACCAAAGGATAAAACAGAAAACCCTTTAAAAAAGTCCTATCTCTTTTCCTAATCTGATGAGTACCAGATGGTTTGATTACCATTCCCATTGTTCACAGCTGCCATAACCTTTTCACTTACAGGGCTGGGAGCTGTTAGACTGGGATAAGTTTGTTGTGTTCAAACTTTGCTTCCTTTTAAATTCAAGTGGGGTAGGAGGAGTAGAGGATCTCAATCTCTGTGAGATGAAGTGTGTTCCACTAAGATTGTGGAATCAAACATGGTCTTTTCTATCCCAATTAAATTAATAGAATTGAATAGAATTGGTTGCCACCAGAATCTAGTCTCGAAACTGAACTACTCCAGGGAGCAGATAGGACTTAATGTCTTTCCACTTGGGGCTATAAATACTTTCTATTCCATTTCCTTAACCCTTTAAATTATCCCTCATCTGAATTTTCTTTGTTTCTCTTTTTTTGGATCTTCTATACAGGGTCTTCCATCTTGAAATGTAAAGATAAAAAGCAATAAAAGGCAAAAATGATCAAGAGGCAGCATCTTTAGCCAAATATTATGTACACTATTTGTCTGTATACATGACAGTAATAGCTCACCTTGTCTATTAATGTTTGGTCTTTTTTACTAATTAACAAGGTGGTAGGTAAAAACACACTGCAGATTAAATTAATGATGATTCATTATCTTGTAAAGTGATAGGTAAAGGGAAAGGTTCCCCTTGCACGTACGTGCTAGTTGTTTCCAACTCTAGGGGGCGGTGCTCATCTCCAATACAAAGCCGAAGAGCTAGCGCTGTCCGAAGACATCTCTGTGGTCATGTGGCCAGTATGACTAAGTGTCGAAGGTGCACAGAACGCTGTTACCTTCCCACCAAAGTGATCCCTATTTTTCTACTTGCAGTTTTACATGCTTTCAAACTGCTAAGTTGGCAGAAGCTGAGACAGGTAATGGGAGCTCACTCTGTTATGCGGTGCTAGGGATTTGAACCACCTTTCTGATTGACAAGCTCAGCATCTTAGCCACTGAGCCATTGATAGTGATAGTGGTAGCTAAAATAATAGCAATAGCACTTAGACTTATATTCTGCTTCATAATACTTTATAGCCCTCTATAAATGGTTTACAGTACCAGCATATTGTCCCCAGAAATCTGGCTTCTCATTTTACTGACCTTGGTAGGAAGGAAGGCTTAGTCAACTTTGAGCCAGTCGGGACTGAATTCCAGGTAATGGACAGAGTTTGCCTGCAACACTGCATTCTAACCATTGCACCACCACAACTCTTTTTCATTAAAAAATAAATAACAAAAAAAAGTTAAAGCAGTCAATTGTTACAAGAATTTAGCATGATCTTTGTATAGGAGAATCAATCAATCTTTAGAATGACATCATTAGAAAACTAGCTAGGTGAGCAGGTTTCATTCAAAGTATGTTTCCAAATTTGTGGAGTTTCCATTGCTTCTATATGAATGTTGTGAAAGTGCTTTTCGGGGGGGGGGGGGGGGGGGAGAAGGATATATATGCTATGTAAGAAAACTGCATTGGAATACAACTGCTGAAAATTGTAGAATAGAAGTACATGATGGAGAATGCGTTCCCATCACATTCCAGTCTGGAAATTGAATAACAAGTAATCCTCAACTTTTAACCAATTGCTTAGCAACAGTTTACAGCTGCAAAAGAGACCCCCCCCCCCGCACTCCCAAAAAAGCTACATTCAAAGTTACAATGTTGCCCCTTCTCTTGTTGAGATGCAGTAAACCCCAAAGCTGTAATAGAAGCAATAACATAGGCACATAATCTTCGTTTTAAAATGGTAAAACTTAAAACAAAAAAGGCCCAAAATTCTTGACCCAGAAAACTATATGAGATGATGGTGCTGCTTAGTTTTCATTATAGCTATTGTGGCTTTTAAGCAGATTTAAGTGGGGTCTCTAGCAACTCAAAGAATGTCCACTCCTGGTTTATAACTTAGAAACTATCTTGTTGTTTACAGTAGTTGCTAAGACTTTGTGACTCCAGACCATAATAGCTCAGGCCCCTCTGTCCTCCACTGCCTCCTGCAGTTTGCCCAAATTCATGTTCATTGTGTCAATGACACTATCTAACCATCCAGGGGTGGCCTTCAAAAATTTTAGCAAGGGGTTTTCTGCCCAGTTGCTGGGTGGGTGAGGCTGACTGGGCGTGGCCTAGTCGGCCTCCTGCACCACAGCCAGGGGGCATTTTTGCCCTCCCTGAGCTCAGGAGGCTTTCTTCGAGCCTCCAGGACGAAAATGGCCTTCCCGGGCTCTGGAGGCTCTCTGGGAGTCAGAAACGGGCCCATTTCCGGTCTTCCTGAACTTCCGGGAGGCCCATTTTTCACCGTCCCCGAGCCTCTGCATGGGCCCTGCACTTACCTGCATCCAAAATGGCTGTGTGGGGACTCCTAGGAGGGGTGGGGCGAGGTGGGTAGGACCAGCCAGGAGTGGGATTTGGGGGTTCTCCGAACTGCACAGAATCTTAGCTAGGGACTCTCCCAAACCTCTGTGAACCCCCAGCAGCCCAGCCCTGTAACTATCTCACCATCTTCTGTTGTCCCCTCCTTTTGCCTTCGATCTCTCTCAACATCACGGCCTTTTTCAATGAGTCCTCTCTTCTCATTTGGTGGCCAAAGTATTTGAGCTTCAGATTCACTATCTGTCCTTCCAAAGAACAGTCCGGGTTGATTTCTACCAACCTATTGAATATACAGCTGTGGCAGCCTCTTGTGATATGATCTAATAAAGGAAACTGACAGCTTTTCTCGGTTTTAAAAACAAGCAGGCAAAATAAAAACTATGGGAAGAAGTTACAGAGACTGATTGCAGTTTTTTTTTTTTTGTTCTTTTTTTTAGAAAAAAGAAAATCACAGCTAAGCTATATGGAGTGGATAGCAATCTAAGATTCACGTGGATGTCGATGTCTACGTTTTTAAATTTCTCAAATTACACCATGGTATCAGATGATGTGTGCTGCACACAGGCAAAAAAGAGAGTGGACATGTTGTGCTTTGTGGAATGCTTGTGTTGCAGCTGAATTTTTTCCTTAAAAAGATGTCAGCTCTAAAAAGATGTCCAGCTTTTGGTTGTCTCTGTGAAGGTGGGAGGGGAGGGGCATAGGGGTGGCATAATATATAGCCCACACCCCAAAGGTCTCGCTTCCCTGGTAAAAAGATCCAGCATAATTTTCAGTTTATGATACTCTTTCAAGGCATTCAGTAACTGATCTTTTATCTACAAAGCAGCTCTGGGTAATCATTTGTGCTACTCAGTGACTCAAAATTAAAAATAATGTTTTGGCACAACCAGTAATAGTCAACAGTAGCTCTTAATGGAGAAATGCGTAGATGTGAAATAACAAGGGAGTACGGTTTACTCTCATCTAATTAACCAACACTATTTCAAAAAAGAAATCCATGCTGTGCACATTTGACAAAATATAGGAGTGTGGAGGAGAAGAGGAGGGGGGAGCTGAAAGAAACTCATACATCACGAAGTTTCTAGCCTCGACTTTCTGTTTTCTTTTTTTCCTCTTTCTTTCTTTCTTTCAGTTTTTCCTGCTTCCAACCTGACCTTTTCCCCAACGGTTTGTCTATAACTTAATACAACTCTAATTCTTTTGAAATCATGTTCACAGTTAGCATAATTGGTGTTACATAGTCCTAAAGAACATTATGGAACATTCTGTCACTAGACACTAAATTGAAAATTTAAAGGAAATGACAGAAAGAGCTGGAAGGGGGGGGGGGGGGAAAGTAAGCTTTTAAATCTAATTTGCTATGCACCGCAGTAGGGTAATAGATGCAATGGAAGGTCTTTTATGGTGCTTCCATATCCAAAAGGCATTTAGGTAGCAAAGGATGTTTAAGCAGACCCCCTGCCTTTTCTCTTTAAGTGGGGATAGCAGGAAATAAGGTATATAGGTTGGTGTCCTCCTGCTTTTTATTTCCTCGGGAATCCAGCTAATGGAAAGGGCACCTTCGGCTACTTAGCAGATCAGAAAGGGTGCCCTAGCAAGACTCCCCCAGGTTCACATGAATAGAAGGATCTAAAAAAAGAACGGCAGAAGCCATACAGTGAGTTAAATCCTTCAGGTGGGTCTTTTCAGATTCCAATAGTGAGGAGTAACTGGAGAATTGGTCGGGATTTCACTGGGCCTCAGCAGGTTTGAGATCAAAAGCTCCTCTTTAAATAAAAAAAAAGTCCTGTTGAGAAATCTTAACGTCCCTTTGTAATGTGACTTTAAAAAAGTTAATACAAAGCACTCTTCAAACTGAAGCGCCAAACAGCATGAACAAAGAGTCTATCAGAACCGATTCTATTAACAGAAGGTTGACAGGAACAGGCATTTGTTTTAAAGAAAGATATTCTACAAATTCTCTCCTGTAAAGAGTGTGGCACAGCACAGCAAGAGTGGAAATTGGTGCTGATGAGCGGCATACAAACAAATCACGTCCTGTTCAATCTGTATGTTTAATGCGATTCCAATTGTCCAAATTTAAGTGAGAAAACGGATGCATTAAAAGTTTACACTCTCTATATTCAGCCTAACTATCCCTTTATTTAGATAATTCGCTGAGTTATCTCCTCAGAACCACAAAAGTTAATCAACTAAAACTTTAAGGGGGAAAACACATTTCCATTAATGAAAATGACATTTTCATTATAGTGCTAGCATTTCTAGGCCATTATAATTGTATGACTGGTCAGTCTCTTTTCTATCTGTTATATTCAAGGCAGTCTTCACGATGTTGGTAGGACACGGAAAGGGATATGTGTTTCTGACATTCCTAAAAATCACAGTTGAGTGAGCTCCTAAATTCAACCTGACACGTAACATTTTTCAACCCAATTAATTAAAAACTATGGATGCTCATCAGTCATCTGGCACCACTTCTTTCTTCATCCTTGTGCCAAACTGTTAGTTGTGCAGTCTGTTTTCTTCCTAATTTTTTTTTTTTATCTGGCCTGAGATATTGATTATTAACTGACCCGATTTTGAGCAGCTGACAGAAGAATTAACCCATTGAAGGGTTCTGGCTCTTGAAATTAATTAAACAAAGTTGTTCCCTGCAATGTGGACACAATCTTATACACATTTGTACATACTTATCCTGAAGGTGAAACAATAAGTGCAGTGACATGCTGTTTTATGATCATGGATTACAAGAATATTTTCATGAATTTCAGTAGCACTTACTGAGTGCCATTCTGAAATGGTGGACAGGTGAAATAAGCAGACTGATCAATCATAACTATGGGAATTTCCTTGAGTTCAAGCATAATTCAATTTTCTTTTCCACTTTTCTTTTTACATACTTCTCACCATTTATTGAAGGGATTAGCTGGATAGTAAATGTTTGAAAACCAAGGTATTACTATAAGGCATTTTGTCTAGAATCCTGGCTTATCGAGATCAAACAAACATTATGGTGAATGATAGCTAATCACTTCTGTTTAATACCTCAGAAAAGCTTGAGCAACTAAACAAATCATTCACCTTACATCTATTTTTTTTAACCATTCTATCAAACAGAGATCCATAATTTGTTATTATTTAAACAAAACAGAATCTTAAGGTACAGTTTATCCCTGGTTTAAGACTGTTGCTTGATGAAAAAGTAGAGATCTCACTGTGACTGTAATCGTCAATAAACTAGAAAAAGCTATTTCTAAGTTGGTGAGCCACTTCCACTGAAAATCAGAATCAAGCAGAGGAAAAAAAAAGTCAAATAAAGCAACGTTTATGCTCCATTCTACAAGATGAGATAAAAATTATGGATAACTATTATGTATAGCCTGGTTTATTCCCTTCTTAACTATTTAGGAAACACATCTTTAAGATTTAAATTTCTCTCCCATACTTTATAAGATACTTGAAATACCCTTCTAGTACCCAAAGAATGCAATCTTTTCTAGCTTCATCAAATTCCAGTTATTAAAAATAAGCCTAGGCAGTGTCCAACTCAACTTGCAGAAAATGCTCAGAAGCACATTCATATGACACTGACAAAAGCTATCGATCACATTGTGCATATCTACACACTAATATAATCCATATTTGTTATTTAGGTGGAAGTAGTAAGAATGGATCACCACAGTGAATTAAAATAATCAACTGCTAATGCACATTTACCTTTGGCTTGGAAAGAATGCATGTGGGGAATCAGTAAAATTATACTGGACCCCAACTATCTCGCTTCAAAGAGATGGAGATTGGTGATGAACCACTTGTGTGAATAAAACAACTTCATAAGATTTGATATATAATTTCATATTTTATGTTAAAGAGGGTTCCTTTCCAAGTTGCAGAAATTCAATATGCCTCCCACATGGCCGGCCCCCAAATATCATTGTTATCACAAATTATGTTGAGTATAACTCAGCTCCACCACTTCCCTGATCTTGGCTAATTTTGAAAAGCTAAGTAAGGGTCAGACTATTTGAATGGGAGATCATCAGGAAATCAAGGGGCTGGGTCTAGTTTGAATTTTGAATTGAATTAAGTTGAATTGAAATAGCACAAACAAACAAATCAAACAAAATCCAGCAGTTTCCCATGGCAGACCATTTCTATATTATTGCCAAGAAAATAGATCTAAACAGGCTGTACCAAGTCATCAGGCGTTGCTTTCAGTTTAAAGGAGACTTGATTTCATGTAAATATATGGAGAATGGAAATCTTCTAAAGAGAGAAAGTGCCTTCATGTCCTGTCTGGTTACAGTACATCTGAAGGAAGGGATTTTTAATTGTCTGGAGCCGCCAAATTTGTATTTCTGAGATATAAATCTCAGTCAAAGAAAGTTTCTGGCTCTAAGTATGGGGAACTGAGGACCTATCCCTGGCATATACACATGTGCAATGTTTTGTTATGCTGTCCCTTCTCTCTCAATTTCTGGGCCTATCTCCCTGTAATCAGACTTCACAGATAAACCATCACCATCAGATTGAAAAAGATGCCAATGGATAATGGCTTGAGCACACTAGAACAGGGCAGCCTGATTTATTGCTGCTTTGATGTTTAAGAGCAACCTCAATGGAAGCACAAATTCACTTTTATTCCTGTTTCAATTCACCTCCTAACAATGCTGGCACCAGAATTGCTCTGCTTACAACAGCTTCACAAATCAGAGATCATTAAAGGCTTATTTGTATATCTAAGTGGAATTGCCTTTACTCTCTTCTACACCACCAGCATGCCGTGTTTTAGCGGCATGGCTGGTACAATATTGAGGTATGCAAAGGGGAGAATACAAACATCCTAATAAAACTAATAAATTAGGCTGAATGTAATTATCCAGGCTGGAACTGGGCCAGAACACTTAGGCAAATCCTTCTTTAGCAGAAGAAGCCCTCCAAGGTATGATCACTTCAGGAGGAAGCATGGCTGTTAACAAGATATTCAAAAAGGAAAAGTCAGTTCCAAAGATAGCATCGTTCTTGTACTGACACAGAGCTCATATTTACAGTAGATGGTAATATTTGCTTTTTTTTTATCAGGGCTCAACAAGATCAGGTTGGGCTAAACATTCATTACCATTCAGGCAGGACATCCCACAATGTCTCTTTTGAAAAGCCAAATTTCAATTAGGATTCCACTCCTCAGTGCTCTCTGGGCTTGATTGTTTTCTTGCAGATGTTTCATTACCCAAACTAGCTAACACCATCCAATGCTAGTTTAGGTAATGAAACATCTGCAACAAAGCAAAAAGGCTGAGAGAGCACTAAGGAGCCCTCATTTCAACCCTGAGCTATAAATACTCTCCTTTATTGGTATGACAAATTGCTTTTTCAATAGTAAGGGTCAGTGTTAATGTTAAGTAAAAGGAAACCATGGTAGTAGCAAATCTCCCAGAATGAAGCCAGGAAAACAACCATTTCTTTTCCATAAGGAGTTTTGAATGACTAGTTTAGCAAATAGATGGGATGCATTCTCTAAGGGGTCATTGGCTTCAGGTTGTATGCCACTGGGCAAAAGTGGTGATGGGTGTGGCTAGATCCAAAGTGGACACAGCTAAATATTTTCCCCTCTGCTTTGAGCACACATCTGCTTTCCCTCTATCAGGTCAACTTCTTTCTTCCCTTCCATACAGCATGTCGGTAGGGAATAGACATGATTTCATGTGTGAGCTCTGAAGAGCTCATGTGCCCAGGGTGAAGATAATTTATTTATTTATTATTTATTATTTAAATTTATATACCGCCCTTCTCCCAGGGGACTCAGGGCGGTGTACAGCCTATCTAAAACCCACAAATATACAAAAATTAAAAAAGTATTAAATTAATCGGCTGATAAATGAGACTAAAAAGACCCTGCCCCCCCTTAAAACCCCAATTTAAAATTAAATGCTATGGAGACCAAATTAAAACCATTATCTCAGCCCAGGCCAGCCTGCTCAAAGAGCCAGGTCTTCAACGCGCGCCTGAACGCCCTCAGGTCCGTGCCGGTACGGAGCTCCGGTGGCAGAGTATTCCAGAGGGCGGGGGCACCCACAGAGAAGGCCCTACCCCTCGGCGCCGCCAGACGACACATAGCGGCCGACGGCACCCGGAGCAGACCCTCTCTGTGGGAACGCACCGGCCTGTTGGAGATCACTGGCAGAATGCGGTCCTGGAGGTAACCTGGTCCCATGCCATGGGTCGCCCTAAAGGTCAAAACTAGAACCTTAAAGCGAACCCGGAGAGCCACCGGCAACCAATGCAGCTCGCGCAGGAGAGGCGTCACATGGGCACTATGCGACGCCCCCATAATCACCCGCGCGGCTGCATTTTGCACCAGCTGGAGTCTCCGGATGCTCCCCGCGGAGAGCCCCATGTAGAGGGCATTACAATAGTCCAGGTGAGAGGTGACAAGGGCCTGAGTGACCGTGCGCAAGGCGTCCCGATCCAGGAAGGGCCGCAACCGGTAGATCCGACGGATCTGATGAAACGCCCCCCTGGAGACGGCCGCGATGTGATGTTCAAGCGACAGCCGTACATCCAGGAGGACACCCAGGTTGCGAGCCCTCTCTGCGGGGGGCAGAACTTCCCCCCCGATAGCCAGCGAAGGTGTCAGCTGGCTATATCGGGGCGCCGGAAACCACAGCCACTCGGTCTTGGATGGTTGAGCCGAAGCCTGTTCCCGCCCATCCAATCCCGCACGGCCTCCAAGCACCTGGACATAGCCCCCACAGCATCGTTGGGGTGGTCTGGAGTAGAGATGTACAACTGGGTGTCATCTGCATATAGATGACACCTCACTCCAAGACCACGGATGATCTCGCCCAGCGGCTTCATGTAAATGTTGAACAAGAGGGGAGAGAGGACCGACCCCTGAGGCACCCCACAAACCAGGGGCCTAGAGGTGGACCTCTCCCCCCCCGCCAACACGAATTGCGAACGGTCGGAGAGGAAGGAGGAGAACCATCGAAGGACGGTTCCACCAATCCCCAACCCCCCCAACCGTCGCAACAAGATACTATGGTCAATAGTATCGAAAGCCGCCGAGAGATCTAATAGGACCAGGACAGAGGAGAACCCTCTGTCACGAGCCGTCCAGAGATCATCAACCAACGCGACCAATGCCGTCTCAGTGCTATGTCCAGGCCTGAAGCCCGATTGGAATGGATTGAGGTAAGTAGCTTCCTCCAGGTACTGGGGGAGCTGACGTGCCACCACACTCTCAACAACCTTCGCCACAAAGGGAAGGTTGGAGACTGGATGATAGTTGTTTAAAATAGCTGGGTCCAGGGAAGGCTTCTTGAGGAGGGGCCGCACCACCGCCGCCTTCAGGGCGGTAGGGAGCACCCCCTCTCTCAAGGAAGCGTTGACAATCCCCTGGAGCCAGCCTCGTGTCGTCTCCCTGGCAGCCGAAACCAGACAGGAAGGGCACGGGTCCAATAAACAGGTGGTGGCATTCAGACCCCCCAGCAACCTGTCCACACCCTCGGCGGTCACAGGGTCGAACTCCCCCCAGATAACACTCACAAGACCTGCCCCGGACACCTCCCCCGGGACCATCCAATTGGAGTCGAGCCCCTCCCGAATCTGAGCGATTTTATCATGCAGAAATCGGGAAAACTCCTCCGCCCTACCCTGCAAGAGGTCATCCCGCGCTCTCGGTTCAAGTAGAGAACGGGTCACTCTAAACAGGGCGGCAGGCCGATTTTCTGCTGATGCAATAAGGGCGGAGAAATACAAAGATTTCACCGCCCCTATCGCCACAAGGTAAGTCTTAATATGAGATCTCACCTGTGTTCGGTCAGACTCAGAACGGCTCGCCCTACAAATGCCCTCTAGACGTCTTTTCCGGCACTTCATCTCCCGTAGCTCTTCCGTATACCACGGAGCCAAATGGGATCTGTGCCGGGTCAGGGGTCGCAGGGGCACAACTCGATCTAGAGCCCCGGCGGCCAACCCGTCCCAGGTGGCCACCAGGTCTCCAGGTGAGCTGTGAGCCAGAGACTCAGGAAATGGCCCAAGCTCCCTCTGGAACCGCTCCGGGTCCATCAGGCGCCTGGGGCGGGACAATCTAGGTGGTTCCGCCTCCCTGTGGTGGGGGGGGGTGGAACGGAAGTCCAACCTAAGGAGGGAATGATCTGTCCATGACAAGGGTGTGATAACTAACTCCCCAAAATTACAGTCATTCAACCACTGCCCAGAGACAAAAATCAGGTCCAGCATGTGTCCTCCAATGTGAGTGGGGGCGGAAACTAACTGGGTCAGGTCCATGGCCATCATGGAAGCCAAGAACTCCCGAACCAACCCCGAGGTTTCACCGGACGATGGCAGGTTGAAATCCCCCATGACCAAAAGCCTTGGGGTCTCAACCGCCAGCCCGGCTATCACCTCGAGGAGTCCGGGCAGGGCCGATGAGACGTGGCAGGGAGCCAGGTACGCCATCAAAAGACCCATCTGAACCCCTTGCCCCCACTTCACAAATAGAGATTCACAGCCAGCCGTCTGAGGGACAGTGACCTCCCTAGGATGAAGGGCTTCCTTTGTAAGCACCGCCACCCCTCCACCCCTTCCCTGAACCCTAGGCTGGTGAAATGCAAGGAAACCTGGTGGGCACATCTCAACCAGAGGAACACCGCCCTCTGGGCCCAACCAGGTTTCAGTGACACCTACCAGGTCTGCGGCCTCCTCCTGAACCAAATCATGGATCAGGGGAGCCTTATTAACCACGGACCTGGCATTGCACAACAACAGCTGGGTATTCAGGGCCTGAGAATCTGGACAACCAGGGCTGCAGGATGGGTATGGAGGGTCGGAGCGCGCTACCGCTTGCAAACATCGGGAGCGTGATCCCCTTACCGGATACGGCCCTCTACCCCCAGCATATCTACCCCTCCCAGTCACCGTGCTGATAAAATGAGCCCCCGGATGCCCACCCCCAGTCTGCCACCCCGACACGGAAACCCCCGAGGCCCCCCAGGCGCACGGGCCGGCCCGGCTGTCCCCAACTCCATGTGGGCTGTCTCCCCTGCCCACCCTGGATACATTTATCCCATTAAAAAACCCCATTAGAAAACTGCCAATCCCGGGTTTCCTGCGCTTCCTGTTTCCATTTCTCCAGCTTCCACGGCCCCACCATCGCTCCAGATCCCAGGATCCCTCATAGCGGAACATCTTCGACAGTCTTGAAGGCCACCTAAGGGAGAGGGGGACGTCCCTCAGGGCCCAAAGTTCCGCCCTTGAGTAAATCCGTGGCCCCGGCCACCCCACCCCGACGGTCCCGCAGCATCCATGGTCTCTGTGGTAATCTCTGTGATGAAGAGGTCCAAGCAGAATGGGGCAAACCCCTCTCCCTTCCGGCCGACCCACCCCTGCCACTGATGGGACCCCCGGGGGGAGAGGAGTCACAGGCAAAGTCAATCCCCCCCTCCCCGGGCCCACCACCCCTGTCACAGGTGGGGGCCCCAAGGAGGGGGGGAGAACGATCACAACGCCATCCAACCACCAGTCTGCGTGTCGTCCTCAAAGCCATAGGGGCTGCCCCGAGTCCAGACCGGGCCCGCCATGTCCACAGCGGATCCACCTTCGGACCGATCGGGGCCCCCCAAGATCGCCTCGGCCTGAGCGAGGCCGCCGAGCCTGCCACACTGTCGTGCCTCGCCAGGGACAGCAGGGCCTCTTCATGACCCTTCGGAACTCTAGAGTTGCCGCGGCAGCTGTTCCAGGGCCTCAGCGGTCTCAAGGCCGCTGAGGCCAGTCCAGGGCCCCCCAGGCGGCTCCCTCAGGTCCGCGCCGCCCCGGGAAATCCAGGGCCACCGCTCCCTCCAGGGGGCCGCCGGGGCCATGCCGCGGTGGTCTCCCCACCCCGGAGACCGCTGGGTCCATCGGCGTCCAAAGCATTAAAGATGTCACCATGCTGCCTGCGCAGGCCGCCGCCACTGCCATCGAGGTTGCCACCGCTGCCGCGACCACCAACAAGGCCGCCGCTGCTGCGACCGCTGCTGCCGAAGCTGCCGCCGAGGCCGCCATCGCCGCCGCCACAACCGCCGAGGGCACCACGGCCTCCATCGCGACCTCCGAGGCCGCCCTCACCGCTGGAGCTGGTGTTGCTGCCGCCGCCAAGGCCGCCGCCGTCGTCGCGACCGCCGCCGCCGTCACGACCGCCGCCGCCGCCGCCGCGACCTCCGCCGCCGCCGCCGCGACCTCCGCCGCCGCCAAATCCACCGTAACCACCGCAGCCCCGGCGCAATTAGCGCTGCCGGGGGCCTCATCCAGCACCGCCGGCCGCCGGGAAAGGCCTCCGAGGCCTCCAGGATCCACTCGCCGCCGGGGCCGCATCCGCGCCGCCCTCCGCGCCGTCCTCCACGCCGGTGCCGCGGCTCCAGCGCACCCCCGACCAGCCTCTGATGACTCCTGCCGGCCTCCCCCGGTCCTCCCCCGCCTCTGCCACCGGCGGGGGGACCCAGGGGACATGGGGGGCCGCGTCCGGAGCCGCCACGGCCAGAGAAAACACCGACGGAGGCGCGCGGCCGCCATCTTCCATAATATGGTCAGACTGATAAATTTTATATTTATCATTTTGTAAGGAATGCTAACCCCAACACTCAGAAAACAGGTGGACAAATATTTTCACCGAGCTATATAATCGTGCAAAATTTTTAATTAGACAATCATTTTACTGTCCTATTGATTTTTCCCCTTCCCCAATGAATTGTTCTGACAAAATATCCTGGGGTCATGTGATCAGCTTTTGTGACCTTCCAACAAGCAAAGCCAAGATTGACTTAACGACCATGTTACTGATTTAATAACTGTGAAGATTCACTTAACAATTGTGGCAAGAAAGTCATAAAATGGGGCAAAACTCATTCACTTAACAAATGTTTCACTTAGCAACATAAATTTTGGGCTCAATTGTGATCATAACTCAAGGACTCCTTGTATACACACACATACACATACACACACACACACACACACAAAACTTTTCTCCATTATGTCGAAGAGCCAAGATTTATATTTATGGACTCTAATTATGGTAATTAGAAATGAGTGTTATCCATCACAAAACCCTGCCTTCCTCTCATTTCCCCCACTCCCTTATATGAAGAAATGAATCCAGAGGTGGTTTACAGCAGGTTCTGACCAGTTCTGGAGAACCGGTAGTGGAAATTTTGAGTAGTTCAGAGAACCAGCAAATGCCACCTCTGACTGGCCCCGCCCCCATCTATTCTCTGCCTCCCAAGTCCCAACTGCCCTGCACAGGAGAACAGAGCTGGAAAGCAGGTTAATGGGGTGGGGAGGGAATGGGGATTTTGCAGTAACCTTCTCCTGCCACGCCCACCAAGCCACGCCCATAGAAACAGTAGTAAATCCCACCACTGAATAAATTCCCCAAATCTTTTTGAATTTCTTCTAGACATGGAATGTGGATTGACCCAACATGTATTTTAACAGTACTCAGAATCCACCGAAGAATTGCTCATGTTAAAATATAGGTAAAGAGCAAACACCTTCATTAAGATTATTTTACAGACTATCTCTATGTTGTGATTAGCAAGGTAGCATTTATTTATTTATTTATTTTATTAAACTTTTATACCGCTCCCTCTCCCAAAAAGGGACTCGGGGCGGTGTACAGCCTACTAAAAACACATAATAAATACTCAATAAATACAATTTAAAATAAATTAAACCAAATTGATCCGGCTGTCTAACCCAAAAATAGAGTTACAAATTAAAAACTATTAAAACCCCGATTAAAATTAAGTTAAAAAACTAAAATACAGTTACTGGGCCAGGCCAGCCTGTTGAAAAAATAGGGTTTTCACCGCGCGCCGGAAGGTCAGAATATCCGTCATAGCCCGTATCTCCGGGGGGAGATCATTCCAAAGGGAGGGGGCTCCCACAGAGAAAGCCCGAACCCTCGGGGCCGTCAACCGACAACGGCCGGGCGGCGGTACCCCGAGGAGGGCAACCCTGTGGGAGCGTACTGGGCGGCGGGAGGTTGATGATGGCAGCAGGCGGTCCCGTAAGTACCCAGGTCCCGAGCCATGGAGCACTTTAAATACTGTCAGTACCACCTTGAATCGAATCCGGAAGGCCACAGGAAGCCAGTGCAGCCTGCGGAGAAGCGGTGTAACATGGGAGCTCCGAGGAGCACCCACGATCACCCGCGCGGCTGCATTCTGGACCAGCTGCAGCCTCCGGAGACTCTTCAAGGGGAGCCCCATGTAGAGAGCATTGCAATAATCCAGGCGGGAGATGACGAGGGCGGAAGTGACTGTGCGAAGTGCGCCCAGATCCAGAAAGGGCCGCAACTGGTAAATCAGACGAATCTGATAGAAAGCCCCCCTGGCGACGGCTGCAATATGTTCTTCTAAAGACAGCCGTACGTCCAGGAGGACACCCAAGTTGCGCGCCCTTTCCACGGGGGTCAAGACCTCTCCCCCCACGGCCAGCGAAGGAACCAGCTGGCTGTATCTGGGCGCAGGAAACCATAGCCACTCGGTTTTGGTCGGGTTGAGACGAAGCCTGTTACGACCCATCCAACTCCGCACGGCCTCCAGGCATCGGGACATCACTTCGACGGCTTCGTTGGGGTGGCCCGGGGTGGAGATGTACAGCTGAGTATCGTCAGCGTACTGATGGAACTCCACCCCGAAGCCACGGATGACCTCACCCAGCGGCTTTACATA
Source organism: Bungarus multicinctus (assembly GCA_023653725.1). Taxonomy (NCBI): domain Eukaryota; kingdom Metazoa; phylum Chordata; class Lepidosauria; order Squamata; family Elapidae; genus Bungarus; species Bungarus multicinctus. The sequence goes on along the minus strand of CM042838.1, from coordinate 33,893,640 downwards.
AATGTTGAACAGCAGGGGCGAGAGCACCGACCCCTGAGGCACCCCACATCGTAGGGGCCTCGGGGCCGATCTCTGCCCCCCCGTCAACACAAATTGCGAGCGGTCGGAGAGGAAGGAGGCGAACCACCGCAACACGGTGCCTCCCACCCCCAACCCCTCCAACCGCTGCAATAGGATACTGTGGTCGACAGTATCAAAAGCCGCTGAGAGATCTAACAGGACCAGGACAGAGGAACAACCCCTGTCCCGGGCCCTCCAGAGGTCATCCACCAACGCGACCAACGCCGTCTCCGTGCTGTGCCCGGGCCTGAAGCCCGATTGGAGGATGAGGACAGATTTATAAGTTCTACAGATGAAATGGACATACCATGTTTCCACAAGCAAAAGGAGAAAATCTGTTGTGCAAGTAGTCCTTGACATACCATGGTTCATTTTGTGACTGTTCAAAGTTACAACAGCACTGAAAGAAGTGACTTATGACTATTTTTCACACTTATGACATTTGCAGCATCCTCATAGTCACGTGATATACACGTGATGCTTGACAACAGACTCACTTTTATGACCATTGCTGTGTCCCAAGGTCATACGATCCCCTTCTGCGACCTTTTCCGACAAACAAAGTCAATGGGGAAGCCAGATTTTTTAGCCTTATTGTTACTAATTTAAGAACTTCAGAGATTCACTTAACAAATGGGGCAAAAAAGTCGTAAAATGGGGCAAAACTCACTGGACAAATTTCTCACTTAACAACATAAATTTTGGCTCAGATGTGGCCATAAGTTGAGGACTATCTGTGCAAGAAAATATTTTTATTTTATTTATTTTATTTGGTTTGTCAAGTGCTTACAAGATAATAGGTATAAGTAAAAACATAGTTATGAATACATGGATACATATAAGAAAAATAAAAAAGAAAAGAAACAATAGGACAGGGATGATAGGCACATTAGTGCGCTTATGCACGCCCCCTACAGACCTCTTAGGAAAGGGGTGAGGTCAATAGTAGACAGTCTAAGGTTAAAGTTTTTGGGGTTTGGGGAAGAAAGCACAGAGTCAGGTAGAGTATTCCAGACATTGACCACTCTGTTGCTGAAGTCGTATTTCCTGCAATCAAGTTTGGTGCGATTAACCTTGAGTTTGTATCTATTGTACTTAAAAAATATTTTTTAAAAAATACCCATCTTTTTCTTTCCCTAATGATGAAAGAGTGATGATTTCATATATTTAAATTATTTCTATATTGTTTCCTATTTTTCTTTCAAAATAAATCACAGCATAGTTTACAACAGATATCAACAATTAAAACTAACCTATTTTATTAAATATAAGCCATAAACAAGTCGATATGTATCACCTGGGCTTTTGAATGGAAGATATAACAAGGCAAGTAATGTTGTTAAATTCCTTAAATTGAAACAAAGGAAGCATTCTTTCCCAGTCATGTGGACCTTGTGGAGTCTTTTGTGTGTGTGTGTGTGTGTGTGTGTGTGTGTATATGACTTAAAAGGATCAAACAGCAGGCCAGGATTGTGGGAGGGGAGAAGGACAAAGCAAGAAGAACAGTATTGTCATCTCAACAACTCCGCGGAATTCATACAGACATTTGTTTATTAATGTGCTATCATTTTTTCTCAATAAAAGCAAAGGTAGCAATCAAAGCAGTAGACAACTGCCTGATTGACAGCAGCCATAATTCCATACAATTGGAGTGCAACAGATTGTTCGATGTGATACGATATTCATTGTGGAGAACTGATCAAGCATACTTCTGCGTCAAATAGGACTGGAGGGCAATCCCGTGGCATGTGTCTGCTGCTGGAACGATTCTTTCTGAGGCACACTAGATGGGGAGGTTTTGATGAAGCACCCAATATTGTTCTTTTTTCTTTTCATATAGAGATTTTCATACAAATAGAACAGAACAGAATCTGCAACACTGAAATTTGGCCATTATGCTATCATAGGGTGTAGTAGGGTTGATTTTTTTTAAAAAAATTCCAGCAATAAATTGTTATGGTTGGTCACACAATCAGTCTGATGTTTGGACTGGATTTGGCATTTTTATCTACCTATCGGCAGGTGTTTCATGGTGTTAAAGGTACCCTCACAGGACATCAGTTGTTCCAAGTAAAATCTCCCTTTGCAATTGACTGATGGTGATTTTGTCAATATCAACAACGTTTTAGTTGGTATTATTTGGGATTGTAGCAGGGGTGGGCTTCAAAATTTTAGCAAAAGGTTCTCTGCCCGGTTGCTGGGTAGGCATGGCCATGGTGGCCATGGCCTAGTCAGCCTCCTGCACCACGAAGGTGTGTGTGTGTTTTTGCCATCCCTGGGCTCTGAAGGCTTTCCTCGAGTCTTTGGGAGGGAAAAACGGCCTCCCTGGGCTCCAGAGGCTCTCTGGAAACTGGAAACGGGCCCATTTCTGGCCTTCCCGAACTTCCGGGAGCCCATTTTTTGCCCTTCCTGAGCCTCCGCATGCACCCTGCACTTATCTGCATCCAAAATGGGCCACATGGGACTCTTCAGAGCGGTGGGCGGGTGGGGCCAGCCAGGAGTGGAATTTGGGGTTTCCCCGAACAGCACAGAACCTTAGCTAGGGACTCTCCCGAACCCCTGCAAACCCCCAGCAGCCCACCCATGGATTGTACTCATGGTGTCTTGACTGACTGATTTTACAACTTTTTTGAGATAGTCATTAAGAAATAACACATCATAAAGTGAATGCTGTAGCCATTAAGCAAAACAATAGTTTGCTATGAGTCAATTTTGCTGAAAAATAGAAATAAATGCTAGTTTCTTGCAAAACTGTTATAAAAAGTGGTGTCAATTCTGGCTTTGTATGCATTTGTTCTTAAGGCTTGGACTTGTGCAGCCAGAATTAGTCCCCCAGACTCTGTCTTCAATATTCCTGCTCTTAATCATTATCAAGTCATGTTATTATCTGTTATTATATGTTCACAACAACGTGAAGCCAAGCTGCCAGTTCTTTAACTAGTGTTGGCTTTCATCCACAGTGTGTTCTTCTCAAGAAACTAGGACATCATAATGTACCACTGTAGTAGATGTGGAGATCCAAGCAGTGTGGTGTTTCGCAATCGACAGATGGAAATTTTGTCGATGTGCAGATTTTCTAAGTGTCCTCCAAGAGTGTTTGGTATGATACTCAATGTGCCAATAATCAATAGGACCACAATAGCTGGTTTATGGCACAATCTTTACATTTCAATTTTCAGATCTTCATACTTCGTGATCTACTCCAATTCTTTGTTCTATTCTATTATCCCCTGGTATTTCCACATCAATTATCCAGACTTTTTTTTTTTTTTACAATCACAGTTATATTTGGAGTGTTACGAGGCAAGACTTTTATCAGGTCTGTATTTGGAAATTCCACAATATTTTAACCAGCTCATTTTTTACTACTTTTTCAACTCTTTGTTTCCTCCCAATTATTCATCACTGGTACATGATAATTTTTATGGATCCTCTAGTGAATTATTTTGGTGACTGTGTTATGTTGTTGTTTATAATCAGTTTCTGCGATCTTCTTGCTATTGTTATTAATATCATTGATTTGATTTGTATTGCTGTTTCTAGTATTCTCTGCTTTCTTCCATCTTTACTTCTTTTATACCACATTTTAAATCCCATGCCAGTTTCACTCTTTGTGTATAGATTCCCAAATTATTTTTTAAAAAATCTGGATAAAAGGATTATCAAAAGGGTTATTCAAAGGCCATCACCTTTGAAAAAAGTAAGCCAATCTTTCTATGATTTGACTCTGAAACATAGAAAAAATAACTTCACAGGCATATGAAGGAAAAGCCAGCCAGCTGGCCAGCATGGTGAACAAGTCAACCCTGAGATCAGAGCCAGACAATGAACAGTTTGCACTGCCCTAATTCTTCTAGAAATGGGAGGTTCTATCATTTGAGAAGAATCAAATGGCTTCTTAAAAAGTACAAGTGCAAATTGCCCATGATGCCACCTGATGTAGATACATCTTTCATAATAACAGTTTAGAAACACAATATTGTAGGGCTCTTTTATAACTTAATATTGTGTAGACGTTAATGTAATTTCCTTTTCACTGTGCACAGTGCAGCAAAGCATTTGCATATCAAGCATAAAAACAACAGTGAGAAACTAAGCCTAAGTGCTTTTCAGATTTGGAACTTGAATGTAAAATCAAGGAAGGATAAAATAAGTGGATAATGTTACTGGGAGATTTCTTCATTTCAAGTATGAATACAATTTTAAAGACAATAGCAAATAAATATTAAAATATATGTTTTCTATTCAATATTCAACTTAGTGATATGCCTAGAATGTTAAAAGAGTCCATATCTACTGTGGAGGTAGATGTCAGATTATAGCGAGGTTCAGCAAAAAGTATTTTTCCTTTTGCATGTTCATCCACAGCAAAAGGCCACATCTGCTCCAGAAAGACACAACTGGAAGATGGAACAGGGGAGAGACCCTGCAGAGAACAAAGTTATTAACTCCATCCTTCCCTTCTGCATTAACTTTCCATTTATGTTGCAGTTTCTGTAGCTGTTGGAGATTTCAAGGTGGGGTTTTTTTTAGCAACTTGAAAACCATGCATTTTGTACAGTCATCTCTTTGAGAGGAGATGGTGGTTATGTATGCTTATATATGTAGGCCTATATATGTAGGCCTTCTTTCATATATGGACAGCATGTCTCTTAGCCAGGATGTTCACCTTATTTTACAGAACTTTCTTTAACTTAAGGACCTTACCTTTGGCAGATATCTAAATGCCATGCCCATTTGCCATAATTACATTGATCCTAAGAGGACATCATTTATCACCTCCCAAAGCATACAAGTGCACAAAAATCCAAAGTGTTTTTTTCTCTCTTTTCTGTGCAATATTCAGTTTTAGATCCAGAGAAGTTCTTAAATACTTTGATCTTGTGCATGCTGATCAAGCTCCTGCCCTAGTTTATATTGGAGATCTCTTTATTTAAGTCAATTGTCCAAATCCTTCACCTGAGTTATATCCACCACAGCCTAATTTGTTTATTTAATTCATTTATTTGTTGCCCATCTCATTTCAAAGCAATTAATACTTTTTTTTTTTGCAGCTCAGATCATTACACTAAACCTTCAATTCAAATGTTATTTAGAATCATAGAATTAGAGGGCTGGAAAGGATCTTGGAGGTGTTCTGGTCTAACTTCTGCCCAAAAACAGGAGTCCTTATATCATCCTGGACAAATGATTGTCCAATCTTTTCATGAAAACTTCCAGTGATGGAGTACCCATAACTCTGGGAATCAAAGCTGTTCTTACTGTCAGTAAATTCCTCCTTATTTTCAGATTGTGTCTTCTTCTGTTGAGCTTCCACCCATTGCTTCTTGCCCTTCTTTCAGGTGTTGTGAAGAATAAATTGACACCCTCTTGTGGTACCCTTTCAAATTTTGGAAGACTATTCGGTTTCTCATAAGCCTTCACTTTGTTAGGCTAAATATACCTAGTTTCATTTTTTTAATGTCCATTTATTTCCCCCCATGTCTTCAAATTCTGAATCTAATATTGATTTCCTAGTCTTAAGAGCACAGCAAAAAAAAAAAAAAAATGCTCAACATTTCTGGAAAATCCTCAGATGGGGCCCTTAACAAAGTCTCCAAAAGGAAGGAATCCTAAAACTGTGACACTACAACCAAGGGCTCAGTATGGGCTAGACCTCTCTACCAGACATGACCTTCAGATGGAGTATGTTCAGAGGTTGCTCTTAATTTATCTTAGCCTGGCTGCAGTGGGAAGGAAGGAGGCTTCCTCGAGCAGCCCAAGCAGTTGATTGGTCCAGAGCAAAGAGAGCAGGATCTCAGCTTCCTTCCTTTTTAGCCAGGCATTTGGATGACCCTGCTTTGGTCATTCTCTTCCAGCCAGAACTACGCAAGCAAAATGTTAATGAAGATAAACAGAATCATTGTTTGCATTTCATCCTGGAATCATCAGATGAAAGATGGGCCAATAAATGCATGAACCAATAAAGTGGCGTCCAAGCATGCTCATAAAACAATATGTACTCTCAGTAACCAAACTTGCTTCTCTGTGCTACATATTTCATAAACAGAAAGGGTTTTTTTTTAATGTGTAGCACATAGGAACAGCAAGCCCCAAAGGCAACAGTAGTTTAAATAATATATTAGCAGGTAACATTGGGCCAAATTCAGCCTTTTCAAACCTCAAAAATCACAAGAGATTGCTATTTACTGCTTCATCTTCAAGATAGTTATGATCTCTTTCAAAGGTTTCTTTATGTGTTTTGAGCTTTATTGTGAGACGTGATTTTTGAGATTTTTCTGTGGAAGCCAGGGAGGTTGCAGAGTGCTGAGGAAAGGATTGGAGAAAGGGGGCTTAAAAAACCAGTACATTTACATGTATCCTTTGACTATCTTATAGCAAAATGAAAGAATATCACACTCTGCCATTAAGAAATTATTCTCCGTTGAAATAAATTTTGAAAGCAAATGCTTTCATTTATCTGAATAACATCTGATATTAAAATGCAGGATATTTTTTCTTCATGCCACTGTTATCAAGTTCCAATTTGGGTTGGTGGGAGGAGAAACCAAACCAGCCATATGAAATGTTATATCAATTCTGAAAAAAATTATCCTTGGCCCATTCTTTAAATTTTCATGGACATCAAAGAATTAACATTATATTCATCAGTGCAGAGTGGTTCCTCTTTTTTTCTCCCCACCTCCAGATAGTGTGTGCTAAAATATTTTTTCCCAGTCATAATTTTAGCTTTATTCCTTTCTTTCTATTGCAGGTAGCAGAAAACTGATTAAAATTTACTCCTTCCATATCATAGCCCCTACTGTACTTCCTACCATGTCTCTTTACTGTAAATGGTCATGTGTGGCTAACTATTTAATTTTATCATGGCCATCTTGTTTATAAAAAGCTAGGCACCGAAAACTATTAATCACAGGGGTTGAGATTATACTCTTACTAGCGAGTATCATGGTTGTGACTGAACTGGCAATGGTAAACTCAGATCTATGGCACAGATTGGCAGAACTGTTCTACTTTGCAGAGAGCTGATGGTGCTTGCAGAATAGCTGAAGGCTCCTGAGTCTTAAAGACCATATTTAAAGTGGATCTGCACAATCATTTGGGTACACACGAATCACAAAACAACTATTTTTTTCAAAATTCCTCTTTCTTCCTTCACTGGCCTCTCTTCTCTTCTCTTTCACCCCACCCATTTTTTTGAAAAGGAACTGTCAATGTACAAACTCCCAAGGAAAAAATAGAAGTGAGAGAGGAGGGACGGAGGGAGGGAGAGGGGGAGGGAGAGGGGTAGAGGGAGAGGGAGAGAGAGAAAAAGGGAGAGAGACTCTAAAATATGCTTTCCACAAACTGGTGTCCTCCAGATGTGTTGGACTATAACTTCTATCAATTGCTGCCAGCAAAGCCATACAGAAGTTACCCGTGATAACTTCAAGCTGCTTTATATTAAGACCTTGACTCTGCAGGCTGAACTGAACTTGGTTGTGGTTTGAGCACGGTATCATTAATCATTCTAAATGCTGTTACTGGCCAGAATATCATGGATTATTTTCCAGCTGACAAGAGAGGGAGATTCTTCTGAGGCCTTAATCTCACTATAGGGTGGTGACATGGAAAGAGACACCACCACAGAGCTTGTGATATTCTTGGTTTCCAGTCTAAAGGCTGTGAAACAATTGTGAGGTGGGTGGGCACAACAAGAGTACAAATAGTGTGAACCTTGATGCAGATTTGGCCAACTGTATAAGGGTGCTGCCCATAAGAGATTGAATTAGTGAGCCTCCCTACCCCTGCCAAATCTTATTTACCTTTTTCTGCGGGATCCCGAATACCTTCTTGTTAGTTCTGTCTCATTCAGTTGGAAGGAGAAGCCTTAGCTACTACCGGTGACAAATTTGCTTAGAAAATCAGTCATTCATAACAGTGGTGGAATTCAAAACTTTTTACTACTGGTTCTGTGGGCGTAGCTTGGTGGGAGTGGCATGGCTTAGTGGGCATGGCAAGAGAAGGATACTGCAAAATCCCATTCCCTCCCCACCCCACTAACCTGCTTTCCAGATCCCTTATCCTGTGCAGAGCAACAAAAGAAGACCCAGCCGATCAGCTGGGACTCAGGAGGCAGAGAATAGATGGGGACGGGGCCAGTCAGAGGTGATATTTGCCGGTTCTCCGAACTACTCAACATTTCCGCTACCGGTTCTCTAGAACTGAATACCACTTCTGATTCATAACAGTACGGATCTCGGTGAAGCAATTGTGACAATATCAGGGGAGGTGTCCTGAGAAAGCCAAGTCAGGTTTCTCAGGGTGATTCTGTCAGGTGGGCAGACCTCTTGAATCAAGATCACCTTACCATGGGGAGGCTTGACTCTTGATTAAGAACAGACATCTCTCCTTTCCCTTCTGTAAGTTTGGAAATCTATGATAGCTATTTTTCAATGACTAATATTTCATTTTAGGAGAGTGTTTCTTAAAACGGCTAATCATTCTCAGACCAAAACAATACTGGCAGTTCTGCTAGATGACATTCTTTAAGGGAGAAACAGGGACACGAAGAAATTGTCCCTCTCATCCATCAGTGGCTTTTGATGACATTAGCCATCACCAGAGCTTCATGCCGAATGAACTTTCTGAAGCTGAGGAAGTTACAAGCCAAAAGTTGCAGCATCTCTGTTCCTGTTGTACGGCTGTTTTGGAAGGGTTGCACTGGAATATTTTTGCTTGGTGTGCATGGTTGTTGGACTGAGGATGCTGTCTTCCGTATTTAATGTTTATATGAATCAGTGGATGAAATTGTCTGAGGTTTCAAAATTGGTAGCATCAGCATTTTTCTTGATTTCAGAATTCAGGTAGAATGATACAGCTGCTATAGTATACTTTAAGTAGAGCAGTAAATTGAGTATGAGTATACTCAATATGTATGAATATACAAATGGATATTCTGCAGCTATTTGGTTTCAGTGTCAGTTATTTGGAAAAACAACTTTCTCTGGGTGGGTTGCGTTTTTTCTGATGAAGCAGGTATATATTTTGGAAAAAGTCCTAGATTTACTATCTGTACATTATGATCTGCTACAATATACATCATCAAAAACAAAGTCCTAACTGGATTGATTCCCTCCCCTGAAGTTTTGCTGTTTTGCCTCATTGTGGTGGTGGGATATTCTGGGATGGATGAGCAAAGAAGGCCAGAAATGTGTGCCAAGAATATTTATATTCATAGAAAAACCAACCAAGAGGTGAAAGTCTTCCCAACTTCTCAACTAGAGCAACTACACATCCATATTGAGAAGCAAAAATATAGGAAGATGTTGGAGGTGGATGATAATGGTTGTGACAATGGGAAAGACATCAAGTAACAATGCATGGAAGAAGGTAATGGGAAACACACACATGTACTTTTACCAAGAACACTACATGGATAGAAAATATGAAAAGATGATAAAATGCCAGATGATGGGCCCCTCAGGTTGGATGGCACTCAGCAGACTAATGCAGAAGAACTGAGGATCTAATGATGTTTATGACATGGCTAAATGAAAGCCTTCAGGATATTTTAATTGCTGATGTTGCCATACAGGAAAAGCTGCAAATGTGGATTATAAGAAATATGAACATGGGAAAACTCAACACAGTGTAGGATGAAATGAAACGACAACAAATTGACACCTTGGGCATCAGCAACCTGAGATGGACTGGGATGGGACACTTCCAGTCAAAAGATCTCATTGTGAAAAATAAAGGAATGACATTGCTTTTATAGCTATGAAGGGTATAGCAACAATAGCATATGACTGCAATACAATCAATGACTAAATAATATTAATTAGACTTCATGAACTTAACAAAGAGATTCAGAGACCTGTTAGAAGACACACTATTACAATGACATCTGTAGATTAGAACCTGATAGAGGCAGCTTGAAGGCCTCGGAAAAAATATCCAAGTGCCTTACTTATACCTACAAAGATCAAAATACCACAAATAATAATATTTCCTGTGACACTCTAAGGAAACAATAGTTGGAAGAAACAGGATAGAAAGAATATTAACACTTTAGAATTTTGGTGTTGGAGAAGACACTTTGAGAATACAATGGATAGCTAAGAAAATAAGCAAATGGTTAATTGAACATATCAACCTAGAGATCTCTCTTGAGGCACAAATTATCAGACTCCAGTTATCATACTTTGGACACATTGTGCCTAGAGAAAGCTCTATTAATGGGAAAGGTAGAAGGAAAGAAAAGAAGAGGAAGGGTGAGGTGCAAGGTATGTGTATGTTTTTGCAGCCTGGAACTTTCAAATCACCCTGCACCAGATCGGCTCCTGTTGTCCCATGTACCAGCTGAGCAGCATTATTATTATATTATTCCTTCTCCTTAGGGAAGGGACCTCATATGTGAGCTCAACAGAACTACCTCCACTACCCCAAGCATCATTAGCAATAGAAGGATAAACTGACTGCTTCTCTCTCAACAAAGCAAAGATTGCTGCTAATCTGAATATTCACTTTCCTGGGCCTTACTAGGAAGTTTAAGCCCATTTCTCAGGAAACTCTTGTTTTCAAAAATGGAAAGGCACTCACAGGATGTGACAGGGCAGCTAATTAACATGGGCTTGGAAGGCAAATCTTCTTAGTGACTTAATGACAAAGGACATATCCCTGAGTTAAGCAAGCATGTCTCACTTTCAGGAGAGACATGTAGATAATTTAACAGAGCAGCATTTTTAAGAGTACCATCCAAGTTCCACAAGAAGGATTTCTGGCACTTTTGTGTGTGTGTGTGTGCAGCAGGAATACGTCTTTCTTCACTACAGTTTGTAGAATTTTTCAATTCCTGAAAAAGAGGAGCAATAGGATCGATACAGAGTAAATAATAAGTAAAAGGGATGTGGTTAGATGATTAAATACACTCTCAAATTTTTTTTATGAAATTGAAACATGTTCTACAAACTGCCAGAAGCCCGTTTTTATTTATTCTTGCAAACAACAACAACCCTACTACTTGCTTGCCATAAGGCAAGTCCAGATCCACAAAATCTGGAATGGAGGCAACTACCAACTTCCTGTCAGCTGGACCGTGGCTATTGTCCTCTGGAAGGTAATGGTGGGATCAGGCTATCCAGCTTCCAGGGGGCTACATGGAATCAGTCTATTGAATCTCTTGATGTTAGCATGGCAGCATTGAAGCAACCTCAAACGTACCAAATTTCAACCCCATAGGTGTCACGGGTCTCATATTTTGGGTGCGTTGTGAAATTTAACTCATTTGAGGTACCTTGGTTCAAAAATCATTGGCCTAAAATGCACTGTGTTGCCCAGTTAAAGGTTAAAGACACAAAGGTTTTAGTAGTATATAGATGCAGCCTCACTTTTCTCTAACTGTATCCATTACTTATATTTATATCGTGGCAGATTTTGATGAGGCTTCCGTGGACATAATGTCTCATTATGTTTTGCAAAAACAAAATATCAGATTCTTGTGTAATCCAGAAAGAGTAACCAACAACAGAACTTTCAACAGTCAGGTCTTGCTTGTTACATTTTAGAACAAAATATCATCTCCTGAACAGGATTAGGACTTTTTTTTTATAGAGAATCACTGGTTAGGAATCAAAGAGAGGATTAAGAGTATAGATTAGCAGCTTCACTTGTGGAGTATGTGATATTTAAGATTAGTGCTATGTAGAAAAGATTGCCGAAGCCGCAGAAAAGGGTATGGCAGTAAAGAAACAACTGATGATTGTGTCCAGCATTCCTTTTGTCATTGTACGAGCCACAAATTCCGTCATGTGTGGCTGACAACTCGGACAAGAGATTCTAAGTACGTGCCAGGAGAGATCTGATTAAGATGACTGGAAGTATGGATACTGCTGAAAGGTATGCCCAGTGGAAGCAATTAAACATTAAATATCTCATCCCAAATCAATCAATCAATCAATCAATCAATCAATCAATCTCAACGCCCATCTTTTTCCTCCCCAATAATGAGTTCACATAGTTAATTGAGGTGAATCTCTAAAGAAGATCCTTTCTCTTGATCTCTTATGAAAACTATTTCCATTGGAATGCCCAACGGTTTGGATACAGGATGCCTGCCCATTGCTGCATTTACTCTGGTCCTGAAAACTCTTTGAATAGTAGGCTGCCAGCTAATCTGAGCATCTTGAGGGAGAAAGGCAGGGCATAACTGAAGATAATTCAGGTCAAGAAAAGGGGAATCCCTAATCACAAGCCTACATAACCGAAGTCACAAGAACCAAGAGGACAACACAGCTGCTGCTACGTTCATATCCAGAGAATAATAGCAAAGAGTCCCAGACTTCTCAGTATCAGAAAGCAAAACATAAGACTGAAACAAAATGAGACTCAGTCATGCAACACTACATGGAAATTGTAAATAATCAGGAACTACACTGAATGTATTATTTTACTTAAGTAATTGAAATATAAATGTTGCCTAACAGCAATTCAAGTGACTCCCTGAATTCCAAGTAGACAATACAGTGGGTTGACCAAAAAAGCTGTTTCTTCCTCCTCCTTTCCCACCCCCCTCTTTTTAAGTACACATATGACCGTGCATCGTAGCTTATAAACAGATGGTATTTGGCCTCCTTGCTATTCTCAACATTTGGAATTCCTAAACTGCGCAAATTAAACAATAATATTTTATAAACACACAGTGGATTTTGCTCACTGCTTTGTTAACATAGAAATTATACAATGCTGACATTCATGTAAATTTCAAAAAGTAAACAAGAGGCCACGTTTGAAATGAAGCAAATGCAAACCAACACAGGCGAAAGGCGTGTTGCGCTGGGCACCTCCACCTATGTCCGACAGCAGCTGGGCCTCCCTGGGAGAAGCACAGTGGAATAAAGCTCAAATTGTAGCTAAGGCAGTCTGATCCTTTGTAACTCTAAAACCTTGTTTTACACCTCTCTGTAAACAAAGGAGAGCTAAACAATAATTGGCTAGTTGACCATCCATACTCATTTAGCCTGTAACCTGCTATTAGAGTTAAAAGAAGTTTGCAACAATAGTTCCTTGGAGGCAAGAGAGAAAAGACTGTATTTAGCCCTTTTAATGTTGGCAACAACTGGTGTGTGTATGTGGGGGAGAAAGGCTTTTGTAACAAGGGATGGGAAGCAGTTTGAGAAAAGTCTCTGGAATGCAGTTCAAGATGATTAAATCATTACTTTTCTATTTTTTTTGGGGGGGGGGGGAGATTCCCCTTGAAAGCAAGCAAACCAGCACGCTGTCCAGCTTTTAATATGCTTTCCTAACTTTGTTGGCAAAATAAGGATTTTAATCATGGTTCAGGGTTTGAAAGATCTAATTACCATTATTTACAGATGGGCCAGTTTGTTTCAAGGTCCACAAAGGTCAAACCCTCTGTATCCTTCACTTGCCTGTCTCTTGGTTTGACCACAAGCTCCCCTCATTTGGTTGAATTGGGCCTCCTAGAAATTTTGTTAGAAGGGAAAACTTTGCAGCCCCAATGACACCAATCATGGGGCTTTGCAGCAGGATTGTAGATTCATAGGTGAATGCTCCATGAACAACTCAGTTTGAAATCGACAGGATGGGAAGCAAACCCTTCAGCCCTCAAGACCAGAGGTGGTATTCAGCAGGTTCTGACCAGCTCTGGAGAACCAGTAGCGGAAATTATGAGTAGTTCGGAGAACCGGCAAATATCACCTCTGACTGGCCCCGCCCCCATCTATTCTCTGCCTTCTGAAACCCAGCTGATTGGCTGGGTCTTTTTTTTGTTGCCTTGCACAGGAGAACGGAGCTGGAAAGCAGGTTAGTGAGGTGGGGAGGGAATGGGATTTTGCATTAATCTTCCCCCAGGAGTGGGGTGGGACTGGAGATTTTGCAGTATCCTTCCCCTGCCATGCCCACCAAGCCACGCTCACAAAACTGGCAGTAAATTTTTTTGAATCCCACCACTGCTCAAGACTATGTGAAGCACACAACTTCAACCATCACCTCAGGTTTTACAGTTGCTTTTTGCCATGTTCCAGATGTTTGGATTTGAATTCCCAGAATTCTCAACTATCATGTTGGCTGAGGCATTCTGGCAATAGAAATCCCAGAATGCCTCAATTGGTTGAAGACCAGATTAAAGAAAGGCTTTGTTTCAAGCAAGCGATCCCAACTGTGGCTAAACTATAGGATTAGAATGTGGCGTGACTGCTTTCAGCCATGGAAGCTCACTGGGTGATTATTTTCTTCAGTCCTGGATGCAGTGCTAGGACATGCCCTAAGCTCTTGGAGAAAAAAAAAATCTAAAATGTTTACTTTTATTTTTTTAAATCTCAGCATATATAATGTCACATTTCGTAGTCAACTAATATCCACAGCATCATCATGACTACAGAAATACAGCTGCAGTTGTTTTTGTTGATCTACGGTAAATCAGATTTATTTGTACATTAGTGTCAATTTTTGCAAGACTAATTGTGTACACTGACCCATTCACGTTTTAAAATAAACACCAGAATGTGCCTGTGGATACCTTCCAAGATTAAAACTTTACAGCCCCATGACCCAAATGTTGACTTCTGGCCCATCTACTTCTGTCTCAAACACCACTAGCCTTGTTGTCTTTCTTTCCACCTCCAACCGAAACTTGTTGTGTCATGTACTTTGTAACTACAGAGCAATGGGCCTGGAGGTCTTGGAGCCAGTAGCCTAATCTCTTCAGATTTTCATATTTAATCTCTTTTAAGAGGCAAATCCCAAAGTTCCACCAATGAATCATGTGATTAAACTAGAAGAATTCCAAACCTTTGCAGTATTGTAGAATGGTTGAAAATGCACCATCCTTGGACATACAATATTGTGCAAAAGTCTTAGGCCATCATTATATTTGTTGTCGTAGCAATAGTATAATGACCATGTAGAATTATGATCTCCTTATTAGAATATAACCAGAAAATATAGGGCAGTATTCAAATTTATATTTATATACAGTATTCAAAACCAGGGAAAAGCAGAAAAACAACTTATATGCTAAAGTGGCAAGTAATATGACCTCCTCTTACACAACACTGTGCATTATATGCAACAGTTCCTTGGCTCCTGTAAAGCTAAATGGAATGGAACCCTAAGTACTGTCATTGCAAATACCTGTATGTGTCCTATTATTTCACAGGTGTCAAACTCGCAGTGTCATGTTGCCATCACATGACATATTGTGATTTTTTTCCCCTTCCCGGAGTTGGGGTAGATGTGGCTGGCACATGACAAATTCGGCCTGTGAGCTGCCAGTTTGAACCCCGTATTATTTAGTTTCCATGTAATTTTAAGGAAAATATGTGTAAATGTCCTCTTCCTAAACAAGTTACCTTATCTACAACTACTTTAGCTTAATTTGTTCTTGGTATTTGCTCATTCAGGAACATGCACCATGAAAAAAATGTTGGGGTTGATGAATGGCACTTTCAGGTACACATAACATCTGGAAATATATTGGAGACTCAATGATGCCTATCTCAGAGAGGACAGTACAAGGGACCCTGAGATACTCTGAAGAAGAAAGGAAGAGTAAACTTTTAAGAGTTAATGTGTTTATAGAGGACATTTTGATTCCTCCTCCTTCAAAATTGGATACTGCTTTTCATGTGAAACCCCAGAAGTTTCTTCAGATTCAGCGGGGCTTGCTTTAAAAAAAATAAAATAAAAGTGCTGCCATGGTCAGATATAATTGTTCAGGCACCAGAACTTTTTCAATTTCTACTCCACAATTTTTGCCTACATTAAATCAATTTGGAGCACCCTGGCTCTGTTTAACCTAGTTTGATTTTTAATCCACCAACCTCGCTTACAAACTGTTGGATTGGATAGCTGCTCATTCTTCACAGCCTTGCTACAAGCCAAAAGTCTGTAAGCAGAGTTCAATTCTTTTCACTCAAATTCTCCTGCCATTTTATAAATGCTTTGAGGTGACATTTCTGCTTCCTTTATCTTCACTCCTTAAATTAACCAATTCTTCAGTTTGGTTACCTTTCAAACACAGATCAAAGAGACTTGAGGTTTTGTTTTTTTCCCCTTTGACTCACACTTCATAGTAGAACTGATTTTTCTCTTCATAGTAAAGTGCAAAACTGGTTTGTTTAGGGATTCAATGGCACCTTCAATGCTGTTACAACTATTCAACTATCTTTCATGAATCTCTCCAAGATCCACATGAAGAAAAGGTGCACTGTAAATGCAAGACGTTCTGTAGCATGTGATTATCAGTTTCTAACAATAGCTAGGCACATTTTTGAAAAAAAAGCAGAAGTTAATACAGCATTGCTATTTATTATCTTATAATTAAGGCACTGACAGTTTTCTTATTATAAAACCTTATTTGCAAAGGTTCATAACTCAAGAGGCAAAAAATTCATTTCACGATAATGTCTGGATTACCATGTTGAAGCATTTAAAATATTTTAGCAAAACGAATTTAATCTGTCACAGGTTTGCCATTTTCCAGCTGTTATTTTGCAGTATTGTTTCACCCCACACTGCTTTGGGTGGAGGGGTTAAGCATGATTGGACGTTCAAAAATTAAGAATTACACTAAGGGACAATCACTTTATTGTTGTTTTGGAAACGGGAAAAGCAAAGTTCATGAAAGTAAAGAGACTGGAATTAGAAATGGTGCTAATAATAAATTAATGAACACATTTTGCTATACCTGAAAAATTTCCAACCCTTAGACTCTAGCACTAATCAGTGAGAGAAAATAAATGGAAGAGCAACAAAACACATGGCCACCCACAATAGAAAAAATATTAGCATACTTTCGGCTTTAAAAATCAGAAATATGTAGCAAGATTTTTAAAAGCATCTGTGTTCAAAGGAAAGTGGTGGTATCTGAGTTTAGCTACAGCAGAAAATATTTAGAGCTGGCATAGCTACAGCACTGAATTATAATGGAAGCACAGAATAGATTGTGACTTTGAAAATATTAGTGGTAGCTATGAGTATCTGCAAAAGCGTCAGTAAAGACTAATTTCTTTATTTATTGAATTTATATTGCCACCTATTCACCCATGACGACTCAAGGCAGCTTACAAAATATAAAACCATCTTTAAAACAATAAAACTAATAAAAAGAATCAAATAAATTAATATAGTATAATATAATAAAATCACCCCCCATCCCCACCCCGGCGACAGCAGATCACATGAGCCATTTAATGGGCCCCATCCCGCACTGGGTTCTCCAGGCCTGCTGGCAGAACCAGGTCTTCAGTGCCTTCCAGAAGAATATTAGAGTGGGGGCCGTTCTAATATCTGGGAGAATGATGTTCCAGAGAGAGGGAGCCACTATGAAGGCCCTTCTGGGTTCTACCAAGTGTATCTCCCTTGGGGATAAAACCCACAACATTCCCTGCCTCCCTGCTCTGATGGATTGAGTAGATGTGACTTGCAAGAGACATTCCCTCAGATAACCTGGTCCTAAGCCATGAAGGGCTTTAAAGATGACAACCAGCATCTTGAATTGCACCCAGAAGCAAATCGGCAACCAATGCAGCTCCTGCAGGAGAGGAGTCTGCACAAAACCATGCGGGGTGCTTCATTTTGCACCAACTGGAGCTTCCAGATGCTCTTCGAGGGCAGTCCCATAGTCAGGACGGGAAGTGACCAGGGCATGAGTGACTGTGAGTAGGGATTGTTGGTCCAGGAAAGGGCGTAACTGGCACACAATCCACTGGAATGCTGGAAATATTTTCCTACAAAAAGTGTGTGCCATTAGCATTTTGGGGTGCTTTTTTAATAGAAACACAGGAATCCAAAGCAGAATGCCCTCTTTAGTTAGTTATTTCAGTAGTGGCATCTCTGTTTCAGTGATCCATGCTTTGCCAAATCTGTTTGGACTGGGGGTCTAGGACAACTCGTCAGTCATCTTGTCACGACCATCTTACTGCAGCCAACTTGCTGCAGGACAAATCGTCACAGAGAATTCCACATGGGATAACTCAACATGATAAATGGTTTCCACCATTGTCTCTTCAACATTTTTTTCATTGGGTTGGCTGTGGCGAGTTGTCCCATTCCATTGGACTGGAGCATGCTACATGCAGCATACTGCCTTTGAAAATTACTGTACATAAAAATCTGAGTTGGTATTCAAGATGGCTAGAAAATTGCTCATATTACACAGATTTATTTTTCTACCTTCATCGATTCCCAATTCAACTTTGGACTCAATTCAGATCACATTGCTAAATTCCAACAGAAAAATGGAGAAAGCAAGAGAATTTCATTGTATTTAATTTGAAGGAGCACACCAAAGATTGATACTATCTCCTTATTTATTTAGCTTAAGCAGAATGTGTTATGAAAAATGCTAGATGAAGAAATAGAAATAAAAAGTAATATTGCCGGGAGAAACTTGAACAACCTCTGACACTACATTGATGGAGAGATGGAATCTCACTGAAGGTGAAAAAATAACACTCATGATGTTAAAGCTTAAATATTTTGGACACATAATATAAAAAAGATAAGAGTCATTAGAGAAGGCACAGATACTTGGAAATTAAAAAAAAAACTGAACAAGAGGCAAACATAAGGTACCTGAGGTTACCATTACCATCCATAATCCAGGAATGCTCACAACTTCAATTTTAGTGCATCTGCTGCCTGTAACTTTTGCATTTAACCAGAGGACTAAATTAAGGTAGAAATGAAGTACGGGTAGTCCTCAACCTGGAACCATTTGATTAGTAACTGTTTAATGGCACTGAAGTGACTTAGAATCATTTTTCAGACTTATGACTGTTGCAGCATTCCCCGTGGTCACATGATCAAAATTTGGATGCTTTGTAACTGGCCTGTTTTTAAGTTGGTTGCAGTCCTGGGGTCATGCCATCACCTTTTGTGACCTTCTGAAACATACTGATAAACATATGGAATATGCTAAGTGAAAACTTCAAGGGGTACTTTTAGTAAAAAATAAGATATATCACTTCTGAAATTGTGGAACATCTAACATCAACCAATGCAGTTGCTGTATCATTGTTAGAAGTACGATCAATTCATAATGAAAAGGTCTTTTGCCTCCCCCCCCAATGGAACAATTCTGGTGTCTGCCTATTCACCAGCCTTGAGAGAAATAAAGCAAGTCTCCAACCTTTCGTTTCATTGGATAGATGGCACCATATAGCATATTTCCCATGCTAGTTTGAATTACAGCTGTTTATCTTGCCACTTTCTTTAAGATTAATTAAATGCAAATGCAACTCTGGGATCACCTGCCAGACCTCCTTATTAATACCTTCACTTAAAAGCCCCACTGCCACGGAGTCATTAATTTGCAAAAGGAGGAAAGGGGGGAGGTTAGAAGAGGAGGAAGAGATGGTGGGAAGAAGTGCAAAAAAGCAACCTCTGCTTCTCCATAATTCCTAGAGATCTGTCCAATTAGACAGGGTGGGTGGGATGGAGAGGGAGCAGCGGTCCTCCTTCGAGACCCTGTGGCCCTTGGAGGACACAATGAGGCTGTAAGGATAACCTGGCAGTCTAGGTAGTAAGCTGGCCGAGCAGCAAACGTTTGAAGTTGCAGTCTTGGCTGCCATCACGTCGGCCAAGGGAAAGCACGCGGGCTCCGTGTCATCCAGTACAAAGGATACAAACGAATTCCACCGGAAATTCAATGTGGCACCACATATGGGATACATGAGCATAGTTATACAACAGGCCACATTTATTTTTTCAGTCTCCTGCCTGTGATGCCGAGGACATGTGTAACCATCATAACGTCTCTGGGAATCTGCATTTAATTTGAGCAGGAGTGGTGGCAGGGATCGTAGTTCTGAAGCCGCCACAGGTTTGTGGCAGATGGCTCTGTGTCAGCTATGACAAGCAGCCAGGCTGAGCTTCCTCTGCCTCTTTTCCTCTTTTGCTCTGATCAGGTAAATATGGACACACACCCTGGAAAGTTCTTCCCATTTTGCTTTCGCCCACAAGTTTGTGACTTCGTCCCATCTGTCACAAATCTTCCCTGGGTTCTGTTGTGAGGAGAGACCTGAATTTACCATGGAGCGCTGCCCAAGAAAACTGAGATGTTTCACCCTGTGAGAACAAAGAGACAGACAGAGAGAGGGAGGGAGAGAAGAGACAGAAAAATAAAGGAGGGTTTCTTTTCCTTTTTGCAATGTCAAATATTGGGTTTTATACATAGATGCACAGTTGTGTCCAATTCAGAAATTCTCCCTTAAAATCACATGGGTAGTATAAACACCAGCATAATACCAATGTAAATAAAATCCTGTCCTTCAGTTGGCTCAAGGTATAGGGACTCAGTCCCAAGTCAGTGTAACTTTTGTAAAGTAATAGGAGAGGCTTTTGTTGCTTAACTGTTGTGAGACTTGGCTGCTGCTCTTTGTAGACTTCACCTGAAGTAAGGAAAGCTTTGGAGAACATGCCACATTATTTCACTGTGAACCTTCTCTCCTTTTCCTCCTTTCTCCTTGTGCAAAAAATTCCTAGCCCCTTCAGAGATTTACCACAACTTTATTTGGACTCACAAATGTGAATTATTAATAGTTAAGAGCAGGCTGAAAGCAGGATTAAACAGACAGAAAAACACATGTTCTACACACACAGACACATACAGAAAGGGGGAGGGAGGGGAGAGAGTGGGGTTTGCATTGGATCCCAGTGAAGAAGGAACATATACATTTTACTGGTATTTGTTCACTGATCTATGTTGGCAATCACCTTTCCCATTTTTTTTACAAAAACCCTGTAAACATCAGTTTACAAACTGTCAGTTTCATTTACTCTTCTGGTATAGAATAGAATAGAATAGAATACTTTGTTGTCCAAGTGCGATTGGACACACAAGGAATTTGTCTTGATGTAAATACTTTCAGTATACATAAAAGATACATTCGTCAAGATATACCTTCATTTTAGCAATGGTAAACATCTCTGAGTTTATTTTGTTATAGTACACAGATCAGTAGGATACAGAAGTACCTACCTTAATGCCTTACTATTCATTAAGGGCAATACATGTTGATTTGGAAACATTATACAGGTAGTCCTCGACTTACAACAGTTCATTTAGTGACCGTTCAAACTTAACAACAGCATTGCAAAAAAAAGACTTTTGATCATTTTTCACACTTACGTCCATTGCAGCATTCCCCCATGGTCACATGACTTACATTCGGATGTGTGACAACTTGTTCATATTTATGACGGTTGCCGTGTCCCTGGAGTCACGTGATCCCTTTTTGCAACCTTCTGACAAGCAAAGTCAATAGGGAGCCAGATTCACTTAACAAGAGTGTTACTAACTTAACAGCCGCAGGGATTCACCTAATGAATGTGGCAAGTAAAGTTGTAATACGGTGCCAAACTCATTTAACAAATTTCTCACTTAACATAAATGTTGGGCTCAACTGCAGTCGTTAGTCTAGGACTACCTGTATTAACTGATCTCTATAAACAGGTAAGTCTCTGTTAGATAATAACTGATTGCTCAAAAGCAACATGATAATTTTGCTGGGTAGGCCAAGGGCCAGACGGGATAGTAGATGGGAAAAGGGGAATAGGATCTTCTAGCATCCTTTTTGCTTTGTTTAAAAGAAACTGAAGAGTATTAATCCTCTTCCCACATACTGGTACCCAAATTCAAATCATCCTCTTCCCAAATTTGTTGGGACTATTATGGAAGACAAAGACAGAGAGGAATGTCTTTCCTTCTCTCTAACTAACAGCAAATCGGATAAAGGTGAGGTGGGCATAGCTGTAGAATAAAAGGTTAAATCCTTTCCCTCCTTCAATTTCCTGGTCCAAATATAAACCACCATTACCCCTTATCAGCCTTTTATGCAAAGAGGATAAGTGGGCCTTACTGCAATCCACATCTCCCTACTCACATGTAGTTTAGGCCAAAGCAAGGAAACGTATGCTAATAGTATTCAGTTCTGACTTGTGATTCAGTTTACCTGCTCCCTGTGTACATTTATTGTGGACTTGGTTATAGACTGTGACATGGGAAGAAAAGATGGCATGGAACAAGATAAGCTGATGGTTACATGACATGGGGAAGGGGCAGAGGTCAAGAATCCCTGACACCCTCAGATATGACTAGCAAAACTCTAATCTGTAACCTTGGAGAGCTGCTCCAGTTTCTTTTGATCAGGTGTTTCAAACTCATGGCCCGCAGGCCAGATCTGGCCTGTGGGGTGCTTAGATCTGACCCATGGGGCTGTTCTGCAAATAGCAAAGGACCAGTCTACAGTGACTCTGCCAGCGAAAACGGAGCTCGGGAGGGCCATGCATGGCCCTCCAGGATTCCATTTTCGGCCGCAATGGCTTCCTGCAACCCTGTCCCACTGAAAATGAAGCTCAGGGAGGCCACGTGTGACCTCCCTGGGCTCTGTTTTCACTGGCAGAGGGCTCCAGGAGGCTGTTGCGGCCAAAAACAGAGCCTCGATGAGTGACATTGAGCTAGTGATGCCCACCCTGGCCATGCTCCCAGGCCCCCTGAGATCAAACACAACCCTGATCCGGCTCTCAATGAAATCGAGTTTGACACCCTTGCTCTTGATGGATGAATGTCAGTACAAAAGAGCCTTTATCCTTATGAGTTTTGACCTGCATAATGGATTCCTTCAAAAGTTGGCATGTCTTCTCATTGCCCTGCCTTTTTTCCAGAATTGTCTTGAAGGTAATTGTTTACAATTCTTTCTTTATTCTTCTTATCTTCTCAATTCCCCTTTGCTTCACCATCAGTGTTAACTCTCAGGGATTCCTTGTTCTTTCTCTTTGCTTTTCTAAGTCCTCTTCTCTGGTAACTAATTTGTTCCTTTCTGTGGTTTTTGAACTATATGCATCTATAATCTCGATCCTGTCTGAATAAAATCTTTCAGGTAATGCTGCCCATGTCCTAGCAAGAAAGTTAATGCTTCTGATTCATCTATAATGCTATGCACGTTTGTATAAAATTTATCACCTTCAGTGCCCACACCATCATTTGTAGGATAAATCTGTAATCATCTCTGTACTTCTTTCCCCTACTCCAAGCCCAAAATGGCTGAAGGATTATTTCTCAACAGCAGTTTCAGCAACATTTGGGTGCGTCATAAATGGAAAGATGCAGATGTTCAGAGAGCAGGTTTTCTCATAATCTTATCTACGGAATGCTCCCCCAGAGGATTTCACCTGTGCAGGTGAATGCCATTAGGAGGGCATAAAAAGACGTATGCAGAGGTCTTTTTATGCCATCCTAATTCATTGGGTGCTCCTGTTTTTTTTTTAAAAAAATTATTTGTTATGAGATTTGCCACTTATCTCGTATCCAAAGGCTCTGGGCAGCTTACAACATAAAAGCATGAAAACCAAAACATTAAAATAATCAATTAGAAAATAACACAGCAGATAAAATCATTAGCACAAGATGGCATGGGGGGAACAGGACACACGAGGAGGGGGAGAGGGAGGAATGGGATTATGTTTTAATTAGTCAACCACCTCCAGTATGAAGCTCCCCCTTTGGATCCTCAAACTATCTGGTCCAGTTGGTGGGATTCAATTTTTTTTTGTTACTACCACTTCTGTGGGAGTGGCTTGGTGGGCATGGCAGGGGAAGGATACTGTAAAATCTCCAGTCAGAGGTGGGATTTGCTGGTTCTCTGAACTACTCAAAATTTCTACTACTGGTTCTCCAGAACTGATCAGAACCTGCTGAATACCACTTCTGATCTGGTCTTAAGGTTCTTAAGAAAAATCAGGAGACTGGAAGCCAGTCTGATCTCAGGGAGTAAGATATTTCAAAGGACAGGAGCCATAGCAGTAAAGGTTCATGGACCCAGCCAGCCAAAATTCTCTGATTGACCAGTCCCATCAGCGTGAGTTGATTCCTCAAATAGTTATTATTCCTGTTATAATGTGTTACTTGTAATATTTATTATTATTTATAATATACTTTATTTCTTTTGTATATGTGTATTCGTTTTATTGTTATAAATTGTCCTGGTACTACAGTTGAAAGTAGCACAAAAATAAGAAATAGATAAATCTTTCACCCCACATTGCAAAATCAATAACAAGAAAGGACAAACCTGTAATGGTTCTATTAGTAAATTATCACAACGCCCTCTTCCTTCTCTTAGTAAATTATCACAACTACCTTCTCCCTTCCTTCTGCTCTCCCCCACTCACTCCATTCTTAAGGCCTTAGGTACAAGAAATCCTATTTATGGGCCTGGTGGACCACCACAAGATGAATCTAACATAAGTCACTCTGGAAAAATAAAAGGCAGGGAATTTGTATTGGTGTCTAGGAAGCAGTAACCAGTTAATGACAAGGTTGTGTAAAGTCAGTTCTAAGGCAAAGGGGAAAGAGTGAAAAATGGAAGTTACTATTAATAATGTTACCTGCCCTTTGTGACAAATGATGGCATGAATATCATCCACTGTTTTATTTTCAACCTCTAGCCACCTACTTCCTGTTGCAAAATGGAATATTCCCATTCGGGGGGGGGGGGGGGGGTTGGGGATGGGAAGGGATAAAATTAAAAATCATGCTTGCTACGGATCTACTGAATTAAAGAATAGGAAAAAGGTCACCCGTGCCTTCTGCAGTCTCCTGTTAATGTCTTTTCTGCAAAATTAAATGATTCTCTCTTGTAAATATATATATATAATATCTCTCTCCCCATCCTGCCATGTTCCAGGGACTCAAAAGATTCCACTCTTACCCTATTCCCTATGTGCTCCAATGCCCTTTCTCCAATGTTTCTAACTCATCAGCCAGTTTTAATTCCTTCCCTAAAGGATGCTGGAAGCTTGTACTCCCCATATAGTTTTGAAATAGAAAGTTTGATGTCCTTGCTTTTATACTGAAGGTTCTGCTACTCACTATGGCAGCATTACTTCCTACTGTACCTTGGAGTGTAACTTAATGCTCAGCTAAACCTTCTCTTTGGGCTAAAGTCAGAGTATCTCAAGGGAATGGAAAAATAACATGGTGAAAGGCAAATGAAAGACTGAAAAAATACAACCAATCCAACTCTCTGACTTGTTACTTCAACAAATACACTGAATTATCAAATACATACATGCAGTCTTTTAAGTCTTTAACAGACCTGACTAACCACATTTTGCAAACCCAGTCTGTATTTCTCACACCTGCAATTCAACTGACAATAGGATACAATCCAAATTTTCATGACTGCCCTTTCACAGGACTGAAAGGAGCAAAGGCTTCATCTGAAAGCAGTCTGCCTTCCGGTTCTGCTCCAAGAACTGAAGGTTCATTTCTGTTTCTCCACCCCATCTCAAACTTTGCCACTTTGTCCTGCTCTGCTCTGCCTTGTTTTCTTTTTACTAATACTTTCTACTAATACTCATTACTATTTTGGTGAAGTTTGGTCTCAAGCTGGTGGTGAAAGAGAAAATGGAGAGAGAGAGAGAGAGAGGGAGGGAGGGAGGGGGGAGGGAGAATGATAATTTAGAGTTTTTTAGTAACGGATCAACAATTTGCATCAGGATGCAGATTCAGGTGCTTCTATTCTGGGCTACACAATTCTTGCTATGTCTTTTAAATTATCTGCTTTGCACAGGATGCAAACAACTGTATCTATATAGATCCAGGTTTGGCCTGTGTGTGATTGTTGACCAGTGTTTAGTTCAGAGATGAAAGTTAAACAAGATATCAGAAACAGTCATTAGACACGGTTACCTATAACCTCCTGTTATATCAAGCAACTAGAGGATAAATCTCACTAGGAAGCAGGCAGCTTCCTAGTTTAATTGCCTATCTTTTTAAGCAAAACAACTAGGGGAAGCAAATGGGAGTTTGGCAAGGAAATTAGAAGAGTCGTACAGAATCAAGTGCCAAGGAAGGTGAGAGACTGCTGGCTGTCTGCTGCTGGTGACTGCCTCCTAATTGCTGCTGATCGTTGCCTTGAAGGTTGACTTCTGAATGACTGTCTCCATCTCTGATTGGAGAACATTGTTCTTGCTGTCCTAGGTGATGTAACTCAAAGGATCATATAAGCCGGAATCCAATTCCCAAAGAGCATGAAGACTTGTTTTTTTTCCTCTTTTCATTTTTTCTTTTTATCCTGTTTTTCTCTTCAGGAAGAAAAGAGCAGCAGCTTCTTGAGCAAGAGATCTTGCAAGCAGGAAAGGTTTGTAAGGAAATTTGGATACGGAAGTGGGGAAGGAAGGTTGCAAATAAGATGGAGCAGTGACAGAAGCATTATCCCGAGAAAGTGTGTGTATGTGTTTGCCTTCCTGCCTTAGGCAGATTCAAATGGCATCTGCTGAAAGTGCTAGTTTGTTTTCTTCTTGGGGGAGAAAGGGAAGGGGCTGAAGGAACCGTTGCACAACTGAAATGCACCAGAGAAGACAAGAGAGTTGAAGGGGCAAAGAAGTGGACACCAAAGAATGGGAGAGGGAAGGGGAAAGGGTGGGGGAGAGGCAAAGATGTAGAAAAAAAATGCAACCCAAAGAAGCTAAAAGAACAGAGGGCAATTAATGCCAGTAGAACTCCAGAAATGACCCCATGGTCTCTTTTGAGAGGATAACCAACTATCACTTGAAATCCTATGGATTTCTTGATACTCGTTCTGTGACTCATGATGATTCTTTACATAATCAACATCGGCATATCCAATAGTTTTCTCACAATTGTTTTGGCCTGGAGTAGCAATCATATCCCAACACGCACTATACTGGAGTTCAATCCATCTTGTTGCTAGAAGAAAAGGAGGTTTCAACTCTGGTGATTTCATGGATGTCTCCATATAGTTTTCTTGGTATGATACAGAAGCGGCTTAATACTGTTTTTTCCTAAGATAGGCTTTTTCTCCAACCTACCATCCAGAGGTGGTATTCTGCAGGTTCTGACCAGTTCTGGAGAACCGGTAGCAGAAATTTTGAGCAGTTCGGAGAACCAGCAAATTCCACCTCTGACTGGTGATTTTACAGCATCCTTCCTCCTGCCACGCCCACCAAACCACGCCCACAGAACCGGTAGTAAAAAAATTTGAATCCCACCACTGCTACAACCTTAGAATTTCCTGGTGGTCCCCTATTCAAATCCTAACTAAATCCTACTTTGCTTTTACAAATCACCCAATAATTGCTAGAAACTGTCCTGTTTACTGCTTGGGATGATTGACTAATGTAAAGAAGATGAGATTGCAAATAAGAAACCATAAAGATAAAACATTTTTAGAATCTGCCTGCCTGCCTGCCTGCCCATCCATCCATCCATCCATCCATCCATCCATTGCATTGAGAAAAATCCTTGAATGTCAAGACTTAGAGAATAAAACTAACTCAAAAGGCAACAAGTGCCATGTTTAATTCTGTTCTGTTCAGATTACCCAGAAATGTTTGTAGGATAAAGTTTCTATGGACTATTGCCAAGAGGAATGAATCCAATCATAGGTATCATTTTACACATTTTACTAGCTATGATGAACACAAGTTATCAAAATAGACGCTCTTAGAGGAAACTATGTCACTTGTTGATTTCACTGCCGCTAAACTACGGACTGTGGCTGAAGTTCTGTCTTCCAGTAGATACCAACAAAGGAGTAAGACTCAGATTCACTTTGTGTGGAACAATACACCCAGGGTTTAGCCATAACATGTTGCTGTGCCATATTGTTTACATTGATTACCTTTTTGAAGCAAGCGTAATTCTGTCTCTCTTTTGCCTCTAACTTTTTAACTTGGCACAGGAGCTGCATATAATTGACAATGCAATAATACGGCTAGTTTACACTATGTTATTAATAGGCTCACAGCAAAACACAAAAAAAGAAAGAAAGAAAACAGCTGACTGCCCCAGCCTGTATTTTCTACATTGGGCTGAAATCACTGACTAAACTGAATACAGTATGAAGTGAAATGCTTCCGTTTGCTTTTCAGGTTTTTGCATTTCACTGAAACTCCAGCCAATTCTCGTAGAAAAAGAAAGAGCTGTGCCCCCAGCTGCAGGATGGTCTTTCTCCAGTTTCAGCCAAACCTATGGCAAGACTTAAGTCCCAGTTTCACTGGTTTGGACTTGCTCTTAAAACAACAATTAGGAAAAAAGTAAAACATTGCCGCTGGACCTATAAGCTTTTTGTAAAATATATACAGCATTTAAGAAACAAATGTGGCTGTCTGAAGAACATGTGAAAAAAAATGGGTACCTTATTTACAATAATTTATACAATTTTCTGCTGTCTCTGTCAGTGGTGGTATTCAATTTTTTTTTACTACTGGTTCTGTCGGCATGGCTTGGTGGGTGTGGTGTGGCTTGGTGGGCGTGGCTTGATGGGCGTGGCAGGAAAAGGATACTGTAAAATCCCCATTCTCTCCCCACACACTAACCTGCTTTCAAGCTCTGTTCTCCTATGCAGGGCAATAAAAAAAGACCCAGCCAATCAGCTGGGACTTGGGAGGCAGAGAATAGATGGGGGCGGGGCCAGTCAGAAGTGGTATTTGCCGGTTCTCCGAACTACTAAAACTTCCACTACTGGTTCTCCAGAACCTGTCAGAATTGGCTGAATACCATCTCTGGTCTCTGTCCATATGAACTGTAAGTGGGGTACAGACATTTACAATACAATAATGATACTACAAAAGCTATATGTTAGAATAGTAACATAGATATCACAAATTCTTAATGTATAATATTTAAGCCTTCTGGCTTGTGAGATTTTACTAACCTCTGGAGGGCCATGATAGTGAGGGACAACTTTGTTTTGAGGGACAAGCTGTTCCATAAGAAGGGAACTCCCATAAGGACCACATTTTGGGTTCCCCCATCGTACCTTAGCAGCAGCTTTTATTTATATGAAAAAGAAGTGACCATTATCTGGGTCAGAAAAAGTACAACATCAATAGATTGAACTTGGGTAAGGAATATTGGGAGAGACAGAAAACTATATCTGAAAAGCAAAGAATAATATTTTCTATCCTGGGTTAACAGATAATGTACTGTTTCTTGATTACAGCAACAGTAAGATTTATAACATACAGTTGGAAGAATAGATCAATGGAAGGATGCTGGATAGATGTGAATTTATCTTTTAAACACGGGATCTTTTAAGATAAAGAACAAGTTCCATTATTTAGGTTCATATTTCTATCTCAGCTTTCAGTAGATTACTATGAAGCAGTGTTTGGCAAATCATGAGACAGGCAGACGTACTCAAGATCTCTTCATGGGGCTTTGCCTCCACATTTGCAAAAAACCCAGAGTCAAAACAGTTTTCTGTTAGAAAAAACTTCAACTCAACCCTTCCAAGACTGAGTTGGCTGTGGTTTCCGGCGGCCCGATATAGTCAGCTGACTCCGTCGCTGGCTATTGGGGGAGAGATCTTAACCCCCCCAGAGAGGGCTCGCAATCTAGGCATCCTCCTGGATGCACGGCTGACTTAGAAGATCATATTACAGCCGTCTCAAGGGGGGCTTTTTATCAGGTTCGCCTGATTCGCCAGTTGTGGCCCTTTCTTGATCGGTATGCCTTACGCACAGTCGCTCATGCCCTGGTCACCTCCTACCTGGATTACTGTAACGCCCTCTACATGGGGCTCCCTGTGGGGAGCACCCGGAGGCTTCAACTGGTGCAAAATGCGGCCGCGTGGGTGGTTATGGGAGCGCCAAGAAACTCCCACATGATGCCTCTCCTGCGCAAGCTGCATTGGTTGCTGGTGGCCTTCCGGGTTCGCTTTAAGGTTCTGATTTTGACCTTTACAGCGCTCCATGGCATCGGACCAGGTTACTTGCAAGACCGTGTTCTGCCAGTAGTCTCCCACCGACCGGAGCGCTCCCACAGGGAGGGTCTCCTTCGGAGGGCCTCTATGTGCCGCCTGGTGACCCCGAGGAATAGGGCCTTCTCTGTGGGGGCACCCACTCTCTGGAATGGGCTCCCTCCTGAGTTGAGAACGACCACCGACCTGAGGGTGTTCAGGCGTGATTTGAAGACCTGGCTCTTTGAGCAGGCCAGCCTGGGCTGATTTTAAATTGGGGTTTTTAGAAATTGGGGTTCTAGAAATTGGGGTTTTAGAAATTGGGGTTTTAATATCTTAACTATTGGGGTTTTTAAGTATAAATTTTAGTAGCAGCCGTGTATTTAATTTCTTTTTAACTTTTGTAATTTGTATTATATTATAGTTGGCTGTACACCCCTCTGAGTCCCTCGGGAGAAGGGCGGTATATAAATTTGATATAAATAAATAAAAGATATAAATATGGTAGTACCTCCATTTCTGCTTAAGTAATAGCTCAACCAGCAGTTGTTTCAAGTTTCTTGGAATGGGACACTTTCTTCCCTGTCTTGGCAGAGTGCAAGTTGGTAGGCCGATTGCCTGTCTTCCAACAAATGGCCTGGGTTGGGATTGCTATCTTTCTTTCTCAGGGGTGTCAAACTCAAGGCCCACGGGCTGGATCCGGCCCATGGGGTGCTTAAATCTGGCCCATGAGGCCAGCCTGGAAATAATAAAGGAGCAGCCCGCGGTGCCTCTGGCGGCCAAAATGGGGCAGGCACTCCCCCTGTTTCCCCCCCCTCCCTTGTGGCTGGCCCACAGAGGAAAACTACAAAGCTGATCCAGCCCTCTAAGAAATCCAGCTTGACACCCCTGTTTTATCTCATCACACTTCTCTCACCTTAGAACAAGCTTCTTCCAAACATGGCAACTTTAAGACTTGTGGACTTCAATTCCCAGAATTCCTGCTGGCTGAGGAATTTTGGGAATTGAAATCCATAAGTCGCCAGGTTTGGAAAACTCTGCCTTAAGAGATTCTCTCAGTCTGTCTAATGGTAGGTCCAGTTCCATCGATAAATGTGGGATTTCCTTCCCTTGGATGCAGAACCAGAGAGGTCCACAGTTGTGGATGCAGGGATTCCCAAAATTAGATTAGGAAGGATTTGCACCTTCAGATATAATGAGCATATATGTATCCAAGTATTTGGAGATCATGTCAGGTAACACTGTCTGGATATAATTTAGCAAGGAGCCAATGTAGCCAATGAAGCATTTTACTTACTGGAACTTGCACAAAAGGCATCTCTCTTTTTTTTTCTTTTTTAGAAATCATACTCATTAATACTCTCCAGCCCAAAATGAAATTGAAGTATCCCCTGGAACCCAAAAACCCTAGTTCCCCCAGCCACGAAGCAAGCAAGCTGTCTGAAACAAAACTGTCTAACTGTAGTTCCAGGAAGAACTAATGTCAAGGTAAAAATTTAAGGATTTCTTTTTCTCTCTCTCTCTCTGAAGCGTCCGTGTATAGCTATGTGATACTATTGACTCAAGAAGTAATGTTGAACACTGGAAGTGTTCAGTCAGCATTTTAAACTATTATGAGCTACCTTCTGAACCATTGCCAACTTAATAGACAATGAAAGATAATGAGCTTGAAATTGGGTGTTAAATTGCATTTTTGGTTCTCTCTCTCTCTTTTTTTTCTTGAGGTTTAACCATTTCCTGCAGAAACAATATTCCCTGTTGGCGCGCCCTCACATAAATGTCCACTCTTAGGTCATCCATAAAAACTGCATGTGTAAAGAACAAAATTATTTTCATTCACTTCACACAAATGTGGGGCACTGGAGGGGGCATGGAGGAGTTGCACTAAAATATCAAGGGGAGGAGTCAGAAATTCTTTTGGGGAAGGGAGGAGGCATATAATTGCGCCTTTATCCTAAACAGAAAGAGGATGAATTGTGGCCCAGTCATACTATCAAGCATATATTCATTAGCAGCAGAATCAACATTTTTGGGCCACCTAGGAATCTAGAAGACACACACACACACACACACTCACACGAATATAAAGCAGCAAGATAGCACTGCTGTAGAGAAAAGCATGGACTTTATGGACAGCACAGAAAAGCATTATCTATTAAGAACATTTTCACACGTTGTTTCCCCAAACAACCTGCATCCCAGCTCCAAAGCCTCAGCTGTGATCCCAAATCTTGCAAATTTGCTACTGAATTATATATTTTTTACTTTTTTTTAATGTGACAAAAAGGGAGGGGGGGGAAGAAATACATTAAGAGAGATCATATTCACTACGAATTTATTTCAGGTAAGGTCAGAGTGGAAAAGGACCAAGTGAGGTCCTAGTCTGCAAAATTGGGCATATTAAAACCCCATTACAGGGAGTTCTTGATTTGCAACTGTTAGTTTAGAACAGGGGTAACCAACCAGTGGGCTGGGGACTACTGGTGGTCTGCGAGAAGATTTTGGTGGTCCGCAGAGAAATGTCAGTCCCAAAGCATCCCCCAAGCAATTAATGTGGAGTGTGAAGGATGTGTGTTTGTGTTTATCTTCATGGTCATGTTGTACACTAAAGATGGTGTTTGATTTCATTGTACGAGGTGCAATGACAATAAAGTAAACTCACTAATTAATCCAGACTGCGCGGGAACACAAAGCTGCGCCGCCCATATGGCCCACGGGAACACAAGGCTTGTGTCACTTGCATTGCAAACAACATGAGGTAGTGAGGCCCCACGCGCCTCACCAGGCCATGCAAAGAAAGCAGCAAAAGTCTTTCTCTCCCCCAAACTCCGCCAGAAATGAATCTTTGGGACCCTGCAAGGCATCCTGCTCCAAGAGGCTGCGCTGGCAAAGACTCATTTCTGGCAGAGTTTGCGGGAGAGAAAGAAAAACTTCTGCTGCTTCTGCTTCTTTCCTTGCATGAAGCCAAAAGTCTCTCTCTCTCTCTCTCTCTCCCTCCCTCCCTCCCTCCCCCAATGAGTTCGGAGCTGGAGACAGTATCCTGCGATCCCAAATAAAGAATGATCGATCGGTAGGAAAACAGAGTGGGGAATTTTCCTGCATACTTTTTTCCTGCAGCCACCATCAGTTAAAATTCATATTAGTGGTTCACGGGATTTAAAATTATGAGTTTGGTGGTCCCTGAGGTCCAAAAGGTTGGTGACCCCTGGTTTACAGACAGTTCAGTGTTGAAAACCCCCCCCCCAACCTTATGACAGTCCTCGCACTTATGACTGTCGCACCATTTTCACAGTCACATGATCAAAACCTGGGCATTTAGCAACTGGCCTGTATTTACAACTGCTGCCATGTCCCAGGTCATTTGCGACCTTCCAATAATCAAAGTCAACGGGGAAACCAGATCTGCTAAACAAGTGTATGAATCACTTAACGGCTGCATTGATTTGCTTAACAACCGGGGACAAAAAGGTCATAAAATTAGGCGCGACTCACTTCAGAACCACCTTGTTTAGCAAAGGAAATGCTGAACTCAATTTTGATTGTAACTTGAGGACTACCTGTATTGATATGGCTTGGCCCTCTGCTACAGTTTCCAAGAAAAGCTAACAGAAAACACCCTTGAGAGACAGAATGTTATGTATCAATGAAGGAGAATATTTGTAGCTCAGGATTGAAATGGGGGGGGAGGTCCTTGGTGCTCTCTGAGTATGCTTGTTTTCTTGCAGACGTTTTATTACCCTAGCTCAGAGGTGGCTAATCTTTTTGGGCTCCTGTGCCAATAATTGTGTGCATTCTTGCACGCTCGCGCTTGCATGCCAGAACCCAGAAGGCAATGCGTGCTCCCCCATGCCCCCTACGCATGCACGAGCAATACCCACCCACCCCCGCTGCCCCCTTACCAGGCACTGTACCTCACAGCTGATTTTTGGCTTCCCAGAGGCTTGAGGAAGGCTTCTGCAGGCTTCGCAGGCCGAAAACTAGCCCCATTTCGTCACTTCCAGTATTTTCAGAAAAACAGGAAATGACGCATTGCACATGTGCAGTGAGGTAAGTTTGCCTACAGCTCGCGTGCTGCCACAAATGGCTCTGCGTGCCACCTGTGGCATGCGTGCCATAGGTTCGCCATCACGGCCCTAGGTAGTAAGGAATGCTATTTGTTGGCAGTTTATAGTCTGAATGGAAACTGACACATAAAGAATGTAAACCGACAGCAAAGAGCACTCCTTATGAACACTGTAGGTAGGGTAATGAAATGTCTGCAAGAAAACAAGCAAGCTCAGAGAGCACCAAGGACCCCTCAGAACGTTATGTTTCTGAATCAAACCGATAGGGAATGAACACTACAAAGATAGAGTGATGGGCTGGGAATTGAAATGAGATGAAATCAGACCCCTCCCCCCCAAAAAAAAACCAATATAGGGTAGTCCTTCTTTAGTGACCATTTGCAGTTATGATGCGGAGGAAAAATGTTAACATTATGACCAATTCCCATGTTTATAACCTTTGCAAAGCAGAGGAAAGCTGAAGTAAGATCATAAGCCTTAGAATCATCTTGCAGGGCAGGTAGGCACATAAATAAATAGATAGACAGACAGACAGACAGACAGACAGACAGATAGAGTGTTTCTCACAAAATAAGGCCGGGCCTTATTTTTTTTTGACCCCTGAAAAAACGGCTAGGCCGTCTTTTTGGGGATGACTTAACTTCCTCCCCACCTAGAGCACCCCATGCGCACTCACCTCTCCACGAGGCCGCTTCTATCAGCCGATTGAAGCTTTCCAAAGGCAGAGTCACCAGCTGCTTTGGGGCAAGGCGTGGCTGCCCACATCCCCTCGCCATGAGGCAGTTTCTTTCAGGTGATGGAAGCTCCCCAAGGGCAGTCACCAGCCGCTTCGATCAGCCGGTAGAAGTGGCCTCACGGCGAGGAAAGTGTGCGTGGGCGCTCGCTCCGAGGCAGCTTCTACCGGCTGATCGAAGCGGCTGGTGACTCTGCTTTTGGGGAGCTTTTATCAGCTGATGTTTTATTGGTAGTAGATCGGGTATTCTAGCCTAGGCTACCTGCAGGGCGCTCCTAAAGGCAAGGTTTCTCCCGCTCTGCCCTTCCCCCAATTTCACTTCACCTTGTGTAGTTCTAACGAATGATGTGAGAAATGGCGGGGAAACGCATGGTTTAAATATGCCTAAATTTTGGGGGTGGGGCTTAATTTCACCTCATGCCTAGAAATCATGCTGGGCCTTCCTATTGGTGGAGGCCGTATTGTTGGAGAAACAGGGTAGATAAATAGATAGGCAGACAGACAGACAGACAGACAGACAGACAGATAAGCAAGTACTATTGTGGTTTCACTTAGTGACCACTTCATTAATGACAGAGTTGTCGATCCCAAATGTGGTTGCTAAACAAGGACTACCTATAATGCAAACACCCACACTTTTCAACGTTATTTGTTACAGCAGAACTGTAGCAAATGGAAGAGGAAAATATTTTGGGTCAGTAGAAACTGCTGGAAACTGCTGGAATTTGAGAGACTGTTATTTGTCATTTGCAAGCTGCTGTCCTTGATCTCTGCTGTCTTGATTAGTTCCCACATTATTGCCATTTCAGCTAGAATCAACGAAGTGTTTATGGACACCTTTATAAACAAACATGGGTTTTCATTTCCTTTTAGAGGTTGGTTTTTTTTTTTTTAAGAGAGAACTGGGATATGAGAAATGTGACTGAGTAAGTATTCTGGGCATCCTGTTGTATATCCTATCATGATATTCCAAAAACTTTGAAGACCTGCATCTTTGCCTTCTCTTTTTATATATTCTAGAAATCTAAAAATATCAAAAGTGGGACTTTGGGATATTTTTTTTCTTTTTTCTTTTTGTAAGCCTCCTAGAGTAGTGCCACAGTGAGATAGATGGCAAATAAATTTAACAAATAATAATAATAATAATTTAGCATGTTCTGCATTACTTTCTGCATTATTCACTGCTACAGGAGGATAAAAACATGAAGAGGAACAGGGTTGCTCCTTTTCTGAACTTAGCTTAAAAATGCCATTAAATGGCAAAGAACCAAACTGGACTCATTTAGAGAAGTTCGGATGAGGCAGAACTTGTATAAAGAGTCAGTTTGGTCCAGTGAGTAAGGCAGTTCTAGTTCTGCCTTTACCTTGAAAGCCAGCTGGGTGATCTTGGGCCAGTCATTCTCTCAGTCCAATTCACGTTACAGGATTATTGTTCTAGGGGAAATAAGAGGAGGAAGGTATGCTGGATATCTTTGCTGTCTTGCGTTGCTTGTCAAAATAACAAAGGTAGGATCCAAATAAATAAATAAAAAATATATATCACCATACATGTTTGTATACATATGGCTGTATGTATAGTTTGTTTGTATGTATGTATGGATAAATAGAGACAGATAGGCAGATAGACAAAGACAGGCAGACAGATATCTACAATGCAGCATGCATTCTCTGAAATGATCAAAACAAGTTAAAGCAGAGGGAGAAATATACCTGGGTCATCATCTGCTAGGACAAAGTAAGCTCCTCTTATTAACATAATTGTAGGATCTGTCTCCCCCTCTTTTACTTTCCTTTTAAACTAATGGATTAAATTAATCCAGGTTCATTTTTATAAGCCTCTTGGGTCCATGTGTGGCGGACAGTCACTTTAGAAAACAATAAATTAAAAAAGAAGACAAAGTGTATAGCATATACTAAGTGCACATATTTCATAAGACCTTGGGTTAATACAAGTGGCATCCAGTGTAATTAATCCTTGTTAGTATAACAACTAATATCCCTCCATAGCATGTTTCCTTTAAACAGTAGGATGTTAATTAAATCTTTTGTTGTTATTGTTTTTTCTCCTTGTTTTGGAAGGAGGGTTGGGTGGGTTCTGTTTTTTTCCACTAAGCCAAAGACAGCATCATGTTACTTGCTCTGAATAAATACCTTATAGAGATGTTTCCTTACAATCTCTGGTCTCTTGCAGAAGTTCTGAAGCCTTTTAATAAGCTGTTCAGGTGTAGAATACAGATATTCAGCTGCAGGAAAAACAGATACATTTTTAATGAAACAAAAACCTCAAAGCACACACTCGATATTAGTCACTTTACTAATTAAAAATGCATATTGCTCTGTGCCGCCTCATGTTTTACATTATTTAAGCATGATTTTATAAGGTTACCTCAGCTCACAAGGATGTTTAATGCTAAATAAGGCTATGTAGTTGTGCTGTTTAGACATCTCCTTTGGGTGATTAAAATACATTATATTAATGTAACACAATGCATATATGAGACATTTAGTGATGAGATTTATTTTTCAAAAAATTGGTACTACATTAGTGTTACCCCATAGCAGGACTGCATACTATTAAGTATTAAATTGTTTAAAATAATTTGGTATGATTATTCAGGCCTATTTTTTCCCCTCTCAAATATTATTAAAAAAAAAAAAATCTACAAGCTATCATACACAAAGCGACCTTTTTAATAAAATCTATCATTATAGGCTGTGTATACTAACAATGAAGAATGCTATTTCAAAACTAGCTTTTGTGTTATCTTGAAGGAACAGATGGTAAATATAAACTTCGTCTAATGTATTAAAACACATTAAAAAATTCCTTAGTGCTAACATGGTTAGCTTGCCAAATAAACAATTGCTCTTGCTTAAGTTTATACTCAAACTTTGTATTTTCAAATTAATTATAAATTAAAACACTTCTCCCCTAAA
Organism: Bungarus multicinctus; assembly: GCA_023653725.1. Taxonomy (NCBI): domain Eukaryota; kingdom Metazoa; phylum Chordata; class Lepidosauria; order Squamata; family Elapidae; genus Bungarus; species Bungarus multicinctus. The sequence goes on along the minus strand of CM042838.1, from coordinate 33,856,132 downwards.
AAGAAAAAGGGGGAAAAATGAAAGTAGATAGGACACTACCTGGAAATATTTCTGGATAGACCAAAGCATTCGGACAGAGGGGGTAACAGCCACAGTGCACCGCTTCTATCCTATAATGGGGGAGGGGGGGGGGGATGCAGATTGTGTATTATTATTGCATTACTGAGCCCCAAAGAGTATTTTTGGCGAGTAGCACAGAAGTTGGATTGCAGCAATCATATTCCCTCAGCATCAGTATAATCTCTTTACATGCCAAAGTTGCTCTTTTTTTAAAAAAAAATAATTTTATTGATCATATAAATTGCATATAATGGAACAGCAAGCGTATGTTTTGTTAGCTAAATAAATCAAAGCACAGCTTTTTCTTTAAACAGCTCCATATATTTTTTAAAAAAAAATATAATCAGTAAACGGACACAGGATACAAATATGGACTGTTCTTCTTTATGGTAACTGGGGAAGAGTGAGGAACCTGTAATACGCTTCCTCTCCTTTTCAAGCAAACTGTCAAAAACAAATAGCATTGACCCAATGTATCACAGCAAACAGACTAGCTCAATAGCTGATGTTTCTCTAGGATTAATAAGCCTTCATTATAGCAAATATCATAACTACACTGTCAAGTGCAGGCACTGGGTGAGGATCTAGGACAAGTTGGCATAGCCAACTTACCGAGATCAACTCGCTACAGGATAATTTACCAAGGCCAACTTGCAAGTGGGACAACTTTCCATGGGACAAAAGTTACAAAATATCAAAGAAATGGTGAAATAGAATCATTGAAGAAAGAATGCAAAAGGAAAGACAAAATGAAATATGAATGACAAAAATTATTATTTTTAATCATTTTAAATAATTAAATAAAAATGTTGAATTGTTCTCGTGGTGAGTTGTCCCACAGAGAAATGGTTGCTGCGAGTTGTTCCATGATGAGTTGGCTGTGGCAAATTGGCCATGGTGATTTGGCAACAGTGAATTTGCCAACAGTGAATTTGCCATGGCATATTAGCCATGGTGTCCCATTCTGCTGGGTAAAGTCCAATGAGGGAAAGATCTAGACTTAGAAGCATAAATAAGTATGAGGAATTGTTCCAATACTCAACACTCTTTGTGCTGGATACCATTACAATGTTGGAACACGCTGAAGATGTTTCAAACTTTAAAAGGTTTCAAAATTATATATATCTGTACGAAATTAATGTGGTTACAAACCCCATGAGCATGAGCTAGCCTGGCACAGATATGTTCCTCTTTTATTCATGTAAAAAAAACAATGACTTTGCCTGAAAGAGTTGGATGATGTATACTTGAACAGACTTAGTTATACTTATGGTTCCATACAATTTTAATTACTAATTATAAGCTTATTATTGCTCTTGTGGCAGAGAAGCATGTTTGAGACACAACCACTCTGGCATCCACGATCAAATGGATTACAACAGCAAAATGAGGACAATGACAGCAATAGAAAAAAACTAGAAAATGATAGTGCACACACACACACACCACATTTCCATGCAGTGATTCTTCAGCACAATGGTTATTCATCTACTATACAATAAACTTTATAAACAAAACTGGAAATTTTATTGGCCCAAAATAAACAGCAAAGATATAAAATAATTTGAAACCAACACTTCACATTTGAAACCACCTTATATAAGTTTATCTTATACTTTATTTGAATAGTATCCAACATGTTAGAGGACTTGCTTTTGTTGTCTCAATACAGTATCTACTTTGTCTTCAAAAATGCTGAAGACAGAACTCAGTTGCAACATGATTATTTGACCATAAAAACATTTGTGGCCCCCCAAATCATACCTTCTTCCTTTTAAAAAAGATATGCATTTTGCATGTACATTAATTTAGCTGACTTTACTTCTGTCTTTGAAATGGAACATCTATAGCTTAACCAAACTGTAAATAAAGACAGCTTCAAAGATTATTGTTTGTATCCAGCAGGTGTTAATTTAGCAGACTGAATGCTTTCTTGATCTAGTGGAGGGTTTCATCAGTGATATGAAGAAGGGAACACTTCACCCCTTTTCAGCCCTATTTTGATCAGCATGGGAAAATGCAGTGAGAATAAAAAATCCTTCTTTTGTTCCACTGATTTAAATTTCCAGATTAATGAGCATTCCATCAGCAAAGAGATATCAATTATATACAATCCTATATCTTCAAATGGAAGTTTACAAAACTGAAAGAGAATTCCATGAGATTATTTGGATTACCATGCTTCTCCACATCTCCTCCATGGTTGCTCATAATCTATGTGTTGCTCAATCATGCTTGTCAGAAATTGGGGAAGCTTGGATAGGATGTCCAATCCAAAATCTATAAATATAGCATTTAGACTGATATACCGCTCATTAGTGCTTTACAGCACTCTCTGAGCTGTTTACAATGTCAGCATTTTGCCCACAACAACCTGGGTCCTCATTTTACCCACCTTGGAAGGATGGAAGGCTGAGTCAACCTTGAGTTGATCAGGATCGAACTCCTGGATGTGGGCAGAGTTAATCTGAAATACTGCATTCTAACCACTGTGCCTCCTGATATGGCATCTATATAAGGAAATGTTTTCCAAATACAAAGGGTGATGAAGTACCTTTTTGGCCATTAATTAGTTTTCTTCAGAGAATTTAAAGGCATATTTTGTTAGCTACTCAAAATTCAGAAGAGCAGAGATGATGAGATTATGTATGAAAAAATGTGTATTTTCTATTATTTCCTTTTCTAAAACAGAATAGCAGGCCAAGCTATAGTCATTGTCATCTTTTAAATACTGTAGCGTCTTCTTTGCAAAGACTTTCTCTGTCTCACAAATTAATAAAACCAGGATCCAATATTGATGTAGTTTGACAGATAAAAGGTAGGATTTGAGATTAATCCTTTTATTTGAAAATGACCCTACATGCTGATGCAAAAATAAACAACTGCCAATACATTCTTGGAGGAGTTGGGGAAAATAGAACATGAAATATAGGGTATAACACAACTTTTCATTTAAAAAAGAAAAAAAGAACTCAGTTAAAATTGCTAGCTAAGCTCAACAAAGGGTGATCTGCTATTAATCCTAGGATACACATGTAAGGAGAAACTGTATGGGAAATTGACCATTAGTTTACACAATGTGGGTGAGATCTAGAAGTTGTTTTATGGATTGTGAGAGATAGGCTGCCTATTAATTTTGGTAGCAATTTAGAAACAACCTAACATTTTTCTATAACAACATTGTAGATGCTAAGTTCAAACCATGGCAACCACACTTATCCTTTATTTTGATTCTTAATTCCAAGTATCTCTGATGAAACAACAGAGTCCCTATAACTCCATTGTTAAAATGACCTTTATATTCCAATTAACAAATCATCTGCTAAATCTATGAATCTTAATATTCAAATCTATTCCCTTCAATTCATACAATTTATCTGCAAATAGTTGTTGGGCGTCTGATTCTAAATATAATTAGCTGATAATTTTGCTTGGCTGAATTACTTTTCTGGAGGGCCCGCTAAGTCTCTCAGTTGCATTATCTAGCAATAATGAATCTGATAGGTGAAATTTTTTACTGTAATGAGGATGAGACACAGTTGTGACACCTGAGTCTAGTAATAACAGAAGACTGCTAATTATCGACAGCACTTTTTTGTGTGATGCAGAGAGGGAAAAAAAAACCCTTCTCATTATTAAAAAAAATAAAAAGTTACAATTATAAGTGACACCAGAGGAGAGTAAATAAAATGGAGTGATTAAAACATTGCTGCTTTAAGGGTGTTTTTAATTAAGTGGAAATGCTAATGTTGTCATACTTAGCAGATGGGATTAAAATTAGTTATTGTAAGTAACTCATATTTTGTGTTATGGTTTCTACTGCATGTCTACAAGATCTAAGAAAGTGATACATTCCATAAGACTTTTTTTAAAAAAAATCTCATTTTCTTTACAACCCATAATAATGAATGTCTTGGGGAGGGGGAGGGGGAGAAAAAGGCCTGCCAAAGATTTACCATTGTGACTCAAACAGCTTGGAATGCAACCATAATGTCCTACGCCGATACAATTACATTATTATTCTGGCCTTCCCCCTTTCCATCACCCCATTTTTGCTGATTGCTGCATTTTGTATTTCATTCACACTCAACAAAAATAGAAGTTTAGAGTTGGGCAGGCGTCCAGCATTAAATGTAGTGTGCCATGAAGGTAGGGATGTGGCCTCTAAAAAAATGGCCACCCACTTAGGGGAATCTTCACAAATGGAGTAGAGGATGCATCGAGCAACTACAGATTTCTTTCTCTCCCCCCACTTTTTTTTTTAAAAAAAGAACCTTAATTGCACACTTTTTCCTACTTTATTTGTGTAAAATTTTCCATCTGCTACATCTAAAGATGTCTAAACTGTTAGAATCAGACCTGCATTCAGCTGCCAGCTGTGCACATTAAGGATTGCAAAACACTAAGTAAATGAGGCAGCATAAAGCTGACTAGTGCTGGTCCATCTGCCCAGTTCTAGGAAAGGGCCCCCAATACCTGGTGTCCTTTTTAAAGCAACACACTGTGACTGCCACCCAGCACTGCCCGTTGCTTTTGGTAAGGAAAAGATTGGAGAGGGGAAAAAACACACTTCTGAAGAGCCTCGGC